>UZAN01039971.1:29413-56469 GCA_900618425.1 Echinostoma caproni
CCTGCGGGGTTACTAAACCAAATGGTTATGGAACATTGTTTGTTATCGCTTCAGGAAAAGGCAAAACAATTGTACATTTGAAGAGAATTTCAGGGGCATGCATAGTGTGCTGACCTAGTATGATGAACTGCCGTTTTATCCTCTTCGGTCTACGGACTCCTAAAAACGAGGTGTGTATTGCGGAGAAGAAATATGTGTATCTCTCATTCCATCTGATGGGATAGGTCAATTTGTCACAAAGCTCCATATAATGTATCCATATCACTTGTGACAGCGAGAAGGAACTGTGGTCAAAGTGAATCTATCCAAATGCATCCAAAAAGGTTCTATACGATGTTGTGTAATAGGGACCGCCCCTCCCCGTTCTGCTCACTGATCACAGGCCGTCGTTGTTCATTTCCGGCATAAACCCTGCAGCAAAATTCAATTGAATCATCATTTCGATTTGCACTTAATTAAAATGATACATTTAAGGTATTCTAAGTGTCAAACGACATTCGTCATGTTCACTCTTCAGTGCATCACCCGCAATCAAACCTTCAAGTAAATCTATTTTTATACATTTAAAAGTTTTTTCTTTAATCACAGAGGAGGGACGGAGAAACCACTACAGTCAGCAGATGTTTTGCACCCCGCATGCCGCCAAATCCCCAAACCAGCTAAACCAGAAGGCTGAGAATAAATTGGTCAGATTGGTCGAAAAGGGAGTTTAGCTCTCGATGCCATAATTCCAATCGCTCAGTATATTCCTGATTCACAGATCCTTAAAAATACTGAGATCAAGTTTATGTACGCAAAGTTCGTAGCGGGTTGGGTTTATGGATTCCTGGAGAGACTGTATCAGGAAATCAAACAGTTACACATAAAACAAATCGGAGTCAAGTTGCTTAAGAACTAGGCATCTCGACCACTTCAGATCTCGAAATGTACAACGGGAATCAACAGAACGCCCCCTTAATTTTATACTTAAGGATTTCTCTACAGACCTTTGGAATATCAATGCAATTCTGGCCAACTTCAACGCGCCAATCGAGGCACTGGATCAACTCGCTCGTTGAATCCCAAGACGATCTCGAGCTCCAATACATCCGTTAATTCTTGACCCACAAGAATTTGAACTATAAGTCTACAAAAGGGTGTATTACCAGATCTTTTGAAACGGGAGTAATTTAGTCGGTTTTAAAATCAGACTGCAGTAAATCATGCAATGTATGAGTGCCCTCCTTCATCGGATAGCACGTGACTGGCCAGCCTTACTGTCGACTTCGCGAAAGTTGATGTGCAGAATATTATATTCATCTATAGTTATCTTGTGATTGCCTTTTAAATCGGTTCGGTAAAATCGCTTTCCGACTGTTCTAGTTCACTAACTTGTATTCTCTCTAAAATACCAATAACAGACTGGGGGTGTTCAGGTGCAACAAAAAAATTATAAAAGCAATTACCACTGGTGATAGTGCTCAAATTTTATTGTGTCATTGTCACTACAAACTGAGGGTCTCAGGCTCAAACTCAGTACCCTTGTTAGACCTCGTTAACCTCTCTGAACGCCGCATCTAGTTTATCACCTATACTTCGAGTTCCTGAACCATCATGGCTGTATGCTTTGATTCTTTTGCATATTTATCTATATTCTCGCAGTGAAAATACTAAGTAAAGCAGTGACTTATTCCAATTCAGTGTAGTGACCGTAGGGTTCTAACCCTTTCGTCGTTGAATAAACCAAATCTAACGTTTTATATTGCACTCAAACACATGACGCTTCCTATCTACCGCAAGAAACCCAATCACCTGTATTGTCTGTTTCTAATGACCATGTTTTATCCACATCTAGCCTCTGTCACTACATCAATAGTCTTTCACCTTTTTAATGTAAGTGCATTTCAATAATTGTTAATTGAACTATTTGGTAGTATATTGAAAAAATGTGTTTTTTTCATATCTAAGGTACATTAAATGGTGTGGTCTTCATCCGATCTTGGTTATGATTTCGTCAGAGATGACCTACATATATCCAACACCAGCTGTGAAATATGTTTTACTTTATTTTATGATTGTAGCCACTGAGCTGTTCTTGTCTGACATTCATATCGATCCGCTTAATGGGGTTAACCGGTCACAAAAATTTGCTCAGACCGCGGACGGTTGAGGTCAAAATTTAAACTGCCTTCTGACCTCAACACCTAAATGTGACATTTAGCAATGAAAGAGCGAGGTTAAATTATCGGCTACTTTAGTTCATTAGATATGAAACGTTTGTTTGATGACTTAATGAATCATTTTAATAGAATTACGAAACACAACGCAATTGATTTCATAACTATGTTATCAATGCCAATTCCCTTTTATGATAAGGATCCATAGTCCAATTAATCAAATCAATGTTTAGCCACTTTCGAGGCAAACACAAACACAGTCCATTTATAATTTCATAGCGGACGGATATTGAATATTTGAGCACACTTAAATATGTGCGCAGGGCTCATGCAGGTATGTAACGACAGCATGCATAGTTCGTTCCTGTATTTGTCAGAATGACAGGAAAGTTAACATTTATGGCAAAATCTATCCGAGACCTTCGGAAACAAAAAAGAAACCATGAGGATATGTCACAGACTATGAGTAGTAACTTCACAGTGCGTTGTCCTCCAAGTGATTATTTCGTTTTTAAAATATTGGTGTGTGAAACTTAAAAGCGACACCGTCGCAATATTCGACATGTATTTAACTGCCACAAATTTGGTTTGATCCAGACTGGAATCTCTCGCGCGAGAAATTGGATAGAGGGATATGGTTAGGACGAACTCTGTTTATGTTTTGTATGTTTTTAATGTATTTTGCTTTACTTTGTTGTATTGCTAAAGCCCTATATAAACATTGTATTTTCTGCAGTACGCACCATGTTGAGATGCAGCGAAATAGTCCTGGACAAGAATCGTGCCGTATGGTGCAATATGGTCTTTTCTTTTGAAACTGATATTGTTGGTTAGCTTTTCAGTTAGCCTGTGCTTTATTTGCCTATCAACACTTAATTGTATCGCACAACACTTGCGGTAATTTCACCCCGTTCTTCAGACGCACCGAGTTACTCTCTTCGTTCTTGTTAACTTATCTTCGTAGAGTGAAAATATTATTGAGAAGAACAGTTGGGGAGAAACTGTTACGAACCAATTCTAATCGCATGGTCACATGGAATTGCTGTTCGGTTTTAAGAACCGTCTACGTCAGGCTTGGAAAGTGAAGTAGAGAACTGCAGGTGATTCCCTAAGGGTTGTCGTGATACTGAGCCAGCCGACTGTGAATTGAACTATCACCAAATATGTGTGGTGGTGGCAGGATCTGAACATGGGGTCCGGAGCACGTTAATGTTTTGCAGTTTACGTGTTTGACCACTGCCACCACCCCTAATAGTGGATAGTGTAAAGTTTCCATCGGCTTCTTAACGTCGCTGACTTTGCAATTTACGAAAGAACAATCAAGTAATCATTGCTTAATTTAGGCGTAGGTCATTGTTCGACGGATTTGAGCGTTCAATCATCGAAGACTTTAGTCTAACTAACACTACTGGGGTGATCCTAGTTTGCGGGATAAGGCCAGTCGCGGAGCGACGCGTCACAGTTTCTGGTCAACTGTGGTGAGTCAACCCTCCTAGGTGATGCCAGCCATACACCTACGCATTACAGCATCTCAACAACGAACAACAGGCGAATCGTGTCGACCAATCAGAAGTCGTGCGGTTCAGATAGAAGCGGTATGAAATCAAGAATGTAGCAGATGATTGGTGGATATCTGGATGACCAATATAATTCCTTTGTACATGATATTTAATCTTCTTGATTTCTCTCAATAAACGAACTGCTACTTCTGTGGCCTTTTTCTTTCGTCTCGGTGACGGAAGATACCAGCATGCAAGTGCTGGTGTGATTCGGCGTTTCAATTGCATCCGTGATTTTTAATTCGTGATCGGTGCCTACCACAACTAATACAACTACCTCGAAAGGAATCAACCTGAGGTGAATAGCTCGCCAAGAAGGATCGATTCTGGAGACCAGACACGTAGATACATAAACACACACAAACATATGGGGAAACGATCGCTAGTTGATAACGACCCGAACAATGCAATTTAATAAACACCGGTTGGCCACATCCACTTGATAGACCAAGCCTCGTTAAAAAACAGATTTACCCAGAGAGTGCGGTTTCCAAGCAAGCATACATTCTTGCAGGGTTACATGAAAGCATACATACACATATACATACATACACACATACATACATACATACAACATACATATATACATACATACATGCACGCACACATACATTCTTGTGTACAGTTATGTACATGCTTCTTATTTATGACGCTTGTATATGCGCAAAAATAACCAGTGCATTCAAATGCCATGTACCCATATTTCTGTTCTTCCTTTTGATAACCTTCGCGGTATCTTCCGATGACAATGAGTTGGCCGAGAACTGATGTGCATTATAAAGTATTTTCATGTGGGTCAATTCGTTTCTACAAGTATCCTGCCTTCCTGTCTGGTGTTTTCTCTATCCTAAGCCACTCTACTTTGATTAACGGGGGTAACTAACACTTAATCAGCTTGCCTGTTTGTTCACTTGACAAATTTCAATACAAAAGGTTTCAGAAATACTCATAGTCGTCGTAGTCTATAACTTTCTGTTTGATGAATAGCGCTATGATTATTGAGTGATATCATTCGAAGTGTATGTTGCATTCACGGAACGATTATCCGGAGGGGGAGAGGAGACTTAGATTTTCTACGAGGCATTTATCATTCACACAACGGCATCGATAGTGATTGACCAAGGTGTACGAGATTGGCAATTCCTTTGCAAACTTGTCATAACCAGCCACGGTGACACCCTCAGCGCTTGTGAGATGGCGGTATTCCACTCCTATCCGTTCACTTTTAGAACTTCTTGTTCAACGATTTTCGGTCTCTAGTACCAGTTGTTTTCAACCCAGTCCGCCGTTGAACTAACACGATTGTGGAGATCGTTCTTCCGTCTAAATTGCTGTTTTCAGGTCCTATGTCGGTTCATGACAAGCCTCTCTTTAGTTGCATTATTTGATACTTGAGTCCTATCCACTTGCGTGTGGATCCAGTTGGACCACCTAAGTTAGTCTAACAATATCAACCTCGAGAAATTCTCCGGCGTGTTTTCACCGGGCTTGGTCAATTATGATCAATGAATCGAAGTCAAATTAGTCGTTCTTGGCCTTTGTGGGGTGAAATAATGCAAATGAGTCATGTCTCCTGACTGCTGAATGGTGTCCACAAATTCTCACTGATCAGCTCCATCCCGTTTTCCCAGTATAATGTTTCTGATGGTACTTACAGCTCATAACGCTGCTCTTGTATTGCACCATTGCTTTCTTGTTTGATTTCGGAAGAATTCGTCACAGGTGATCGGTCAATTTGTGGGCGACTTGGATTCTGGACCGCCTAGTCAGTCTTACTGTCACTTGTGAAACGTCCTGAAGGTACACCAAAGTCGTTTTTGTTATTCAGCTTCCGTTGGTTATTCATTTCTTTCTTTGGGTGATCCGTGACCGGTGTGAGTGGGTGTGCGTACGCACATGATTGGGTTCTTCCGTTTCAACCTGATTGGGTCTCATCAGCGGCTTGAATCCATCGACCTAACTGGGGATCAAACCCGGACCTCAAAAGCAGAGCGCAAACATACTGCTCACTCGACCAGTGAGCTTTTCAGCTGAAGACTCATTTACACCACGAATTCATCATCCAATCAAATCAAATCCTCCATTCCTCTCAAATAAAAAGTAGTGAGGTTGTGAAAGTTTCCAACTGAGTCATAACCCCGGAGGCTAGTGCTGAAATGAGCGTGGTCCGTTGCCCCCAACAAGCTAACAAAAATGGGTTGTGCTATATCGTGTAAAGTGCAAATGAGAAGCAGTCTGTTCAGTGGCCCAGTGGTCAAGTGGGTAGCATGCTTGTGTTCTACCTACGAAGTCTCGGGTTCGATCCACAGTTGAGTCAGTGGATTCAACTTGCTAATGAGACCCAACCAGATTGAAATAGCTGCCTAATACTTCCTAGCTTTTCAGCTCAAGCTGCATTTACAAGACGAATTCATCATCTAATCAAATTAAATCCTCCATTCAAATGGTTTAACAAAGCGTACTAGGACCATATATCTCGTGAACGAAGAGAATCACAAAACTGGTAGTGGGTTTCTGAAGAAATTTTGCACAGTAATCCATAAACTTCTTCCAACAGAATCTTGACAAATCGATTCAAACGTTATTTTTGCTGCGCTGACGAGCCTCTAATCCAAAAACTATACTCTCTATTGATTTTTTGAGAGTGATTTGTCTCGGTATACTTCCTGATATGTAAAACTACAGTCATTGTAATGAAACGTGGTACCGTTTGGCACCTATTTTTCTTCAAATCTGTTTCCTGAATAATGGACACATCATAATCGTGTTTCATAGATCGGAATGGAATTGGTCGTTTTCCGACCATCGCAACCGACGGACTTTAGTAGGTTCATATTTCCCCCGAATGGGACGTCATTGATTTGCTCGTGTTGGATTTCTAATCTATTTCGCTGTCCGTCAGTCCCCTTTCGGTTGGGATGCAAGCAAACAGAGTTTATACTGATTGTTTAACACTGTTGTGCTTGACATTCGAACATCGACCAAACAGCAGCAGCAGCAGCAGTCCCGGTGATATTTACAGCAACCATCTTCATGTCCGATCCGACCACATCTACCTGAGATCTGAATACGGATATCAGTTTAAAATTCATCAGTGAATCCCTTACACGCACACGCACAAGCGCGCGTGCACACACGCAAGTTACCAAACAATAATTGGAGGACCGAATGCTTTGTGAAGTGTGAAGTGTCAATTTTGCACATGCACACACACAAAGATGTAAACCACAAATCGGACGCGCATCGTCTATTTCTCCTGTGACTTGTCTGGAAACTGGAAAATTGATTTATTCCTATATTTTTTGTGTTTGCGTGTGACCGGCCCCCGTAATATCCATTGATGGTGCAGGAATGCATTCACCTGTGTGTGTATGTGTGTATGTGTTTAATCGCTGGTCCGTGTGTACGCATGTGCAAAGCGCGTGTTCCGGTTATACTAATTAGTCAATCGATCGTTGACCTTGTGCAAAAATCAGTGTGCTATTCAGGGTCTGTGTATCTTTGCATCAATGATGAGTAAGGAAAGATAATTCTGCACACATGTATACGCCCGAAACTCAAGCTTAATTGAAAAATCCGTGCCTCTTTGTTGTCCCAATTCGAAAACGTCCCGACTCTTTAGGACATTAAGGTTTTTATGATCTAATTTGATTATCATCGGTACTGTCAAAACGTATCGCTTTTGTGCGCTGCCAACCCTCAGACACACTGCGATAATCGAATGAGTTCAACCAGGAGAAAGTTAACAATCGAACTTATAGCAACCCTCCGCTCCAAATAGTCACTTTGACTCTTAGCTTAGAGGTCGGGATTTCTAGCCCATACGGGAACATTAACCAGGTTCAAATCCCAACAGGAGCATAAATCTAATACGGCCAGCTAAGGTGTGATCTATTTCGGTAATACACAAAATTATTTCAATGCAAATAAACTGTATTCTGAATTGTCCGCCTTAATAACCACATTATACTGTGTGGTTTGATCGCAATTCAAAACTCTGCCTAAAGCGTTACTACTATGAAAAAATATTTACTGTACTGGTGCGTACTTCAAACTTGCTGCTTCTATTCTGACCTTCCTATCGTCAGATAAAACGGGTTTTGTTACCGCGTTCGCCTGGTTATAATCCTTCCATGTATGATAGAAGATCTATATGCGTCAAAGGTCAAAAGTGACGAGCAGGAACTAAGCACCTGAGTTTCCATTGTCGTAAATGATTCGGTAATGGTAGGAAACCAAAGCGTATAAATCTTTCGGAAATTATGCTATTGTTTACCCGACGATAGTATGACAGATTAACACCAAACGGGCATTGTTTGCTCACTGATAAATGGTTCATTGAGCTGTAAGATGAGGTGTCAGAGCTTTGAATACAGTCTTTGCACTTTTTAAACTCTACTCACACGGTAACCTGTGTATACAGATGTGATAACTAAAGCCCTGGAAACCAAACAGAAGAGAAAACCCAGATCTTATCATAAAAATGAATATGTCAAACATGATCTAAACTAAGATTTTTCTAAGATTTATCAGACTGGGGGATGTTCATGCTAAACAAACGTTAGTCTCAATCATGATTCCTAATTAGATATTTTGAAATCAAAATCAGTGTAACGTTTAGGGGATATATGAGGTTTCTGATAATTATAGAATCTCTAAGTTGCTAATTCTGATCTGTGGCTTGTATTAGCAGGTGGATATTTCAACGAGTATGCCCCCAACAAATCGCATTACAAGCGATCTAAGCCAGGTTCAGGACAATCGAAGTGTAAAACCTCGGAAAGACAGTATATACGGTATGCAAGGACAACAGCTCCTTAGGGGACGGCTAAGGTTGACTGTCTTATCACATTACTATAAAGGAATTTTGCTCAAATGGTGAAGATACATGAATTCCTGGTTTATATGCACATCTGTTGAATGGAAAGTGAGGGTTTCAGGAACCACCTAGTGCGCATTTGGTTGTGCGAAGGTGCGCTCTCAAAAAGAGCCATAATCTCAAAAAATTCTCAGTTCTCATGAATTTGGCCTATGGTCACAAAGGGAATAGTTGCGCAAAATTATTTTTGCTATTTCGGTAAGAAATAAAGAGTTATCGACTGAAATGAACAGGATTGGATGACATGGAACAGACTTTGAGGCTCGTGATAAAGATTCATAGTTTTGCGGTGATGCTTGAGCGCACCGTATCTACAGGGGTTGCTGCTGAAGAGAACTAGGCACCAATCAAAGAACGTACATAAAATATAAACAAAATTTATTTCCTGTAGTAAATCGAATTTTGACCAAAATCATGGATACAGTAAATTAGTGTACAGACTGCCTTTTACAGCAGTTATTTTGCGAAGATCACTGATGCACGACCATTTGTTTCATTGAAGTTGAAAGGTGATGTTTAATGTGCTACCGTTCGTTCTGCTTTATAGTTGTGAGACCTTGAATTTGGAAGTCGAAAAAATCCATCGACTATAAGTTTGCGACTATCAGTGTTTACGTAGTTTGGTTCATAAGAGACGATGAATGAACAAACAGCGGTATTAAGTAGTGTATTTGTTTCCCGTCCTACAGGTCGGGGTCCCAGAGACTATGCAACTGCTTGGATGGAGACACTGCAGCAGCATTTTTGTTGTCACTTTTAACCAGGTCATAATGCTTGAAAAGGCATTTATGCGTACTCTGTGTTGACCATGGTGGTTCACTTTATTTTCAACTCCTTCAAAGTAGGCCTAATCCGTGTCCACGTTAAGTATACTTACTAACTTCTTATGCATTGCGAGTTTGGTGGCGATCAGCGAAGTTCACCCCACTGAATGTCGCTCCATGGTGATGATGATGATGATGATGGTTGGAGGATCATTTTACAGTTACAGTGATATCGAATGAACTGGGTATATTCTAGGTCTAATTCCATGTCGTTGAAGGAAGGAAGCTCGGGTGAAGCAAAGTTGTATTGCAGACGCCAGTCTTTGTATTCGTTGGATATTATCCAATAAAAAGCTTTGATTCTGGCTAATATCTCATCTGGTAGCTGTTTAGTTGTTCTTGGAAAGATAAATGTGGGGCAATTGTTCAAAAATTCCGTGTTTGACGCCGATTATTGTGAAGAATAATATGATACCACCGAGCCATTTTATAACAGTCGCATCCAATTAAACTTTTATTCCCGCAGTTTGACACATGACGGCACAATATTTCACCCAATGCTTGTGCGACAAGGCCTATTTAGCCCAAATCTGGCAGACCATTTCACGTTCAGCTACGTAACTGAAATGCAATTATTTGTTTTCATTGTATCTTTTTGACCTTCAATAAAATTTGTACTTTTGCTTGTTCATTATAGGTCGATCAATTGGTTCTGTTTTACTTTGATCTCGTGTCATTTAAACCTCGAAGTATTTTGCACCGTTTGGTAAATCTTTCTCATAACAAAAAGGACCTCGAGATTTCTTCCACCAATATTTACTGTTTTTCTTCATTTGTTTTTTTACATTCCGGTAATGCGATTCAACACCCGGTCTCCATCTTTCATTGGTCTTGTCCCGCCTGTGGGTGTTTAGCATCAGTTGATCGAAGATGATAATGGGTCCGTGACGTATCGATCCGCTCGATAGGGAGTTTCGACCATTTGGCAACCACGAATGCGTAAAAATAGGCTACCGGATGTTTTCTACTTCTGGTCAAAATCAATAAGAAAAATATTTTCTTTGACTTTCGGGTGAAAACATAACGTTTGAAGTGAATGTTCAGTTGTTATGATCAATAAGACTCCGTGATTTTGAAAACAAATCGATTTGATCGTAAATGTTTACTGCTAGGGAAATAATCCCCCTCCAAAAGCCTTCCAATAAATGGATAATCCTGAGGAAATCTGTTTTAAACTCGCCCTTATGAGACAAATCAACATTGAGATGGTCATTGTGATTTTTTTAATGTTTTTTACTTCCTTTTATTGAATATGCAAAGAAACAATTTTCAGAAAGGGGAACAGGCCAATCAAAGGGCTGTGATTCAACACACAATGGGGAAAGTCAGAGAGTGGTGGTGGGACTCAAACACATCCCCGGGTTGATAATTTGGTGACGTTACCAAATGATGATTCTCATCGCTAAGAGATCCTTATGATATGATTTATGTATATTAAAAACACTGGGTCCCCTTTATCTATTGCAACAAGACAAAAAGGTATTTTGTCCCTTGCTATCCCTCTTGAATATTTAATAGAAATATTATTTTTGTGTACTGAAAACATTCGTTTTGGATTCGAAGGAGACATGTACAAACAGCTTGATGGCGTAGTCATGGACAGTCTATTAGGCCCAATTCTAGCCGATGTATTTCTAGGGATGATTAAAAAATCTCCCAGTCCACCTTGTACAAACGTCGTGTGGACGATATTTTTGTTCGTACGGAATGTGAATATTTTGAATCCCTTTTGAAATAATTTAACTCTGTTCATCCACATCCTTCCGTCCCCCATTAAGAACATTCCAACGATTCTTTAGCAGTTTTGGATATTAGAGGCGCTTAGATTGCACAATACAGCGTTCTATCCTCAGAAAAGCAACATGGAGTGGTCAGTATCTACAGTTCTCTAGGTTCTCATGCATGGCTTACAAACGTGGACTCATAGAATCTCCGTTCCATTGAGCCAGAAACATTTGTGCCCCAGATACACTACAAGAAGAAGAGGAATTTCTAAAGAAAACGTTGCTACGAGATGGTTACCAAAAAAGATTTATTGATATTCATAGCAAACCATCTCAAAAAGGTAACCCATCCCCAACTGCTCCCCAGAAGACCGTTTACACCAAACTATCCTTTAAGGGCAATCACCTTCTGAACAATGTGCGCCAAAAGATGAAATCAGAACTGAACCGCACCTTCCCCGCTGTTCAACTTCGACTTATTGTCTCTATCCGTGGAATCGATTTGGCCAAACGTGTACATGGTTGGCAATCCAGTTCTGTCTCACACAGTGTTCACCTGCAGTTGCGGTGACGCATGCATAGGCAAAACCAACCGTCAATTATCAAAGCGGATGGCCGAACACATTCCAAACTGGTTGGTGAAGTCAATGACGCAACCCACACCCAGTAATCAGGCGGTCACAGGTAACCCTGGGTCATCAATTGCAAAACACATCATGACAACCAAACACATAGTTGACCTCGCTTCCTCGTTCAAACCGTTGTTACGTAACCGCAATGCAAAACTGTTGGCAATAAGTGAGGCGTTGCTACTCCGACTAAATCATCCCGTTCTGTGCGCCTAAAAGTTGTTAATTCAATCAGTTCACTTGCCGTGGAGTTGACCTGTGTTTTTTCTACTCCTAATAGCCCCTGTCTATCTGTACATGTCCGTCCATTCACTAGAATTTATAAATCCAGTGTGCGATAAATGAGTCTGATTGTTTTACGTCAACGATTGGAGAGATTAAACGAATTGTTAACATCTCGCTACATATGTCTTCTTTCGATCTTGATGTTATGTATATTAGTTGAAAAATCCGGAACATATCCCTGATTGGTTGCACCATTCATCATAGAAAGCCAGTGATGATTGGAAAGGCTTGTACTTCCACGGAAAATCATCGGGCTAACCCTCGGCATCCCGTTTATTGCGTCCAAGTACCTAACATCTCTTGCACGACAGAACTTGGTGCCACCGATTCAACCACACAAAAATCGGTCGAACTCTTGCGATACCCGGACTTGCATCAGATAGATATATTCCCCCTCCTCCTCCGACCCCAAACGCTTGGTTTTTTGAGTCTTATTCACTGGATTGACTATAATATTGCTCCAAATCAGACGCAACATATCTGTAACAATGTCCACTCATGTCCTTGCTTCTATTATTTGAATACCATCAATAAGTACGATTTCTCGTTTTCGACGACGGTTGATGATGCATGAAGCGTAAGATAACGAATTATCAATAAAAAGCATTAGAATTTAATCATAAATATGGCTCACAGACACAATACAAGTTTGGTAATTTCATTTTGTTACTGCCTTGTTAACCCTTTCTTATCTTTAAGCACTGGGTCAATCGTTATTGAATGGAGTACAACAAGTTGACCAAAATAAACACCCACGTGATACAAAAATCATTTGTTAGAAAGAATGAACTTAAGCGCAGCTAAGCATGTAATTTCTCTTTTAATTTGTAGGCGTAACTTTCAAACTACCACACATTTGTATCGCGACACTCAAGGTTGCGCCAATTCAAAAGGTGGTACAGGAACATTCCAGCACAGGATAAATTTCAGAATATATACCGTTCATCTATAGATTTGGGTAGACAGGTGTGATACTGTAATCTGAAATGTATTTCCAAACTGAGGATCATGTCACAGCAGTTCGATCGATACTTTTATTGTTTCCTCTTTCACATTAAGGATAACAAAAACATGAACAAAGTGTTTACGTGCCTTGAAATGAGTGCTCGTACTGTCGTGCGTAATCCACCCCTGATCCCTCCTATTCGTCACTGATGCACCGTTTTTTGTTCGTATTCGATAAAATAGTGAGATTCTGTTCGATATGGACAACGGGGATTTATTTCGTTTTTTCCGCAAGTAAACGCTTATCTACAGAAGCGCAATCTAATGCCAATTGATGGTCATTTACCTCGTATCAGATAATTTAATCAATCACTGGCAGCTCGTTCTTTTTTTGACCATAACAATTTTGCTGCAACCTGAAATAATTTCCATCATTTAGGCAAAAAAATATGTAGATCGTGTTGATAGAATTTTCGCTTTTATCAAATTTTAATCCGATGCATGGAGTTTTGGCCCAAAATACTTGGTTCGTCCTCACTGCGCACTGCACAGATGTTCGGGTTTTGTCCAACAAGGGTATCTAATACAGTCTAACTTGCGTGGTACGGACTCATGTCTATGGACGATGAAGCCCTTACTCAACGTTCATCTAGAAAGTACTGCTGTGTGCTTTTGAACCAAACATTGACTTGATCAGATCCAATCAGTGCTGAATGGCTTCATCAGTATCTCTACTTTTTGAATGCATGTCTGTTACTTTACTCACCTAATACTTTACCTGATATTTCCTCATGCTTGATTCCCAAATATTGTACATCAGGTCGAAACAAGTGCCTAGTGCTTCCCAGCTTCTTTTGCTCTGTACAGGAATAAATTAACGATATAGTTAAATCAAACCCTCCATTTCTTTCACGTAACATGTAATCAGTTTGGAATGGTTCCGTGCGATTCATAACCCTGGAGGCTCTTACCGAGATGTACAATGACTACATGGTGCTTGCAAAGACAGGTTATGCTATATCGTGCATAAGGGAAATGAAAAAGGGTTTGACCATCTGTCCTTCTTTCAAGTGGGTAGTTCGCTTGTGTTCTACTGGCAAGGTCACGGGTTCGATCCCCAGTTGTGTTNGTGTTGATGGATTCGCTTTGCTGAAGAGACTCAACCAGGCCGAAAAAGCTGTCTAGTGCTTCCCAGATTTTCAGCTCATGCATCATTTGCTCTGTACCCAGTGAAATTTACCATATGACTAAGACACGTTCTCCGTTTCTTTGATGTAACATATTTTATTATTGGCCTAAGTAAAATGTATCTAATTTCTAACCCCGTCTGCCCGACACGAATACCTTTTTGCGAGAAAGACGGCTCGAAAATCCTCTATTTTGCCTTTCCCCGATAGATTTCTTTGTCGCTTCTAGCAAACTCAACTTAGACTTCATTTCACGATTAGTAAACTTCCCCTACCATTGCATCCTGGTTAACCGAACGATGAAATCAATCCCCTGATAATCAAGGAATACCACCTTTATTGCTCAGAGCTGAAAAACATAACTTACGTATACTTACAATAAGATCTCAGCCTCTCAGTTTCCAATTTCTTCCATACTATGATGATACCATAAACCTCATTCAACGGATGGTACTGTAGACCATTCCGTTTGTACAGACTCATTCTGCCAGCATAAACCATGAGGTGCAAGTCAGGTGTATGCGAAGGTCGAACAATAATCTTGATTTCCTGAAACACTTTAGCCAAAATGAGCTAGATGAACGTTGGAGCGGGGTACCTGTAGTTTACTCCCGGCAGTAGAAGAAGTCTTTGCACTTCGTTGTAGAGTTGCTGCCCGCCCAATCTGGGCATCTGCCAGGGAATAAGGTGCTGTCCCCTCCACGTTCCGTCTATCTGATCGAGTACATGGGAATAAGGGAGGATCCGAACAGTGGACCGACAATCAACCCGCCAGCGAACAACATTCTGAATCAAAACTGGAGGGCCTTATCGTGACAGGTCACTAGAAGCACCCATACTGGTGCTCCCGCGTTGGATTTACGCCCCATTGCCATGTGGGTTGGACTTTTTATTCGAAGGCTCCGATCGGGGTTCCCCAAGAAAAACCCCTTCGTCAGTGTAGTCTATTGCGAAGTATGCGGTGCCCTAGATTTCCAGGCACCCATTTGGAAAAACCGCTTTCTCATCTTTCGGGTTCTATTACTACAAAGACATCATCATTACCAAATGCATCAAATTGACTTTACTCGACTTGATATGATGTAATTGCTTCCGGTATGAAGAACTCTTCAAATAAGGAAGCAATATATTTGATTCTGGGAGTTCTGTTTGCTTTATTTTCAAAAGATGCCCCCGAAGGTAGTCAACTCGACAGAACTCCCGATATGAAGGAATTACTTTTTCGCATCAAGTTCAATTATCTCGATGTGGTTTGTTTTTCTCCGTTGAATTCCACAACCTCAACCAATTTCGATGATTATACTGTGAATAGAACAATTCTTCTAGGCAGTGTATTCCCGATGCCCACGTCATATCGTCGCGCTTCACTTGGCAAACTATAAAATAGTATATGAATCAATGTTGGTCGATGATTATGACTTATAATGCACAAAAAGGAGACTGACTGGAGCGTTCAATTCTAGAATTAAATTACAGATATTTGTCGTAAAGTTGAACGTTCTTTCTGCGTTCGCCTAGGACTCAGTTTGCTTGGTCCCTTGGAAAATATTAGCAGTCTTGCGGATTCCAATTTCAGCAAAAAGATATTTACTTCACACATTGTGATGCGGAAGCACCTAATATTTAATGAACGTTGTTTCCACGGCCTACTCAATCAAGCTATCAACTTACTTTAATCTGGGTTAGCAAACATTTTACTCCTTTATTTTGTTGTCATATTTCACCGGTAGCCATCTGCTACACTCAGTATTAGCCGATACAGTATCTAAACACTTGAGCCTTGTGTAATCAGTACAAAATTGACAATAACTGAATAGATGAATAGAAATGAAATGAACTAAAAAAATTTAAAAAAAACCACTAAAAAAGACGGGTCAAACATTTTTCACGTCCTTCCGCGTGACCCGGATGAACATCAATTTCTAAGAAACCTTTTTCACGACGTACAGCGATTGGTTTTTGCGGTTCTGATTGGTTAACCAGAACATATTCAAGGTCAGGTGTGCAGATGCGCGGTCAAAAGTAGGCCTCAAAATCACAGCAGCTGTACAAATAAAGAATGAACAAACGAAATTAAAGCTGTCTTCATTAAATGGGTTAAATAACAAACTAAAAAATAAGTGCAGTTATCAACGTGTATTTAAGTAAAAACATTATTGCTCATTGTTCATATGAAAATGATTGTCACACAAAGCATCGTTGGAGATGGTGTACTCTACATTCATCAATAATTCCTTTCCCTCTACATTCCGGAGTTAGGCAATCAGATCCCTACTGTTTCAACTATCGTCAGCAGATTTTTCACTGGTCTCCCTTTGAAAGCCATAGATAACCCAAATCGTACACCAACCCTTCAGCAATAAAGCCAAAACGTTCATTATCAATGAAAGTCCGATTGGTACAAACGCCCAAAAAAAATTTGTTCCACTTTGTAACCATTTCCAGATCAGGATTGTCTTTGGAGTATCTCGTCTAAGAATCTGTGTTTAAATCTGACATTGGGAATGATTGGAACAGAAGGGGTGTCAACTGACGCAGAAACGTTTTTCGGAATGTTGCTGTATCACTAGCGGCACCTTATTATCAAGCACATGACTTGGCAGTCAATCAAAATGATTCAAGGTAGTCTGACACTGACGGCACACATGACATCCAGACAGGTCAATCAAATCTCCCGGTTCATGTGACTAAATTTGATATATCGTTTACACAAATGCTGCTTGTTTGATAGAAATGGGAAAATCGAAAGAAATCATGTCGTTAGATGTCGGATTTTGGCTTCATCTCCTCAATCCCTGACGTGATACAAACAGAAGCCCATTTGGCCCATTGTGGTCGTAAACTCTAGTGAGCGGACATGTGCATGAAGATTCGTTTGAGCTCTCAAAATGCTTCGACAGTATGACAATATCCTTACAAATAATAACATTCGATAGATGTAGATATATTTTTAACCAATGTTCGTCTTCAAGAAACAGTTGATTGTTTGTGATTATCTTTATTCAGGTATTTTCCTCTCATTATCCCTCTTGTATAATTAACAACAAATATTTTTGTTTACTGAAAACATTCGTTTTTTTATTTTAAGAAGCCACATACAAGCAGATTGTTGGCAAAGTCAAAGTCGAAGTTTTATTATTATTATGGGAATTACTTTCAAGTACATGCTTCTCTTGTCTCGATAGGATATATGCACAATGAAATCGTTTCTCGACGAAAAAAATGATAAAGTGTCACATAACGTTCCGGTTAGCAAATAACAGATAATGTAGTCTTCAACGAATATGCGCTTTTTTGTGTGGGAATGTGAGGTGTGCCAGGGTTTCATCAAGTCTCCGCTTGAAAGATTCAAAAGTTGGTGCACAAGCGATATGAGATGGAAGGGTGTTCTAAGCACTACACACTCTGACTGCAAAAAAATGACGCCGGCATTCCAGTTGACGCTTTGGAATTAGTATCTTGAGGCGATGTCCCCAAAATTATATGTTGTAAAAAAACGTGAGTAGCGGCCGACATAGATGGTTCGGGCACTGCAATATTTGATACGCCAAAATCAAGTCTCCTCGCATTCGGCGCTACTGAATAGGACATAGTCCTAATAACCGGCATCTCTCCTCATATGTATGGCAATGCGATCCCTTGACCATCTTGGTGGCAATCCTCTGTGGACGCTCCATCATCTTACACTCACGTTGCAACCATGGACTTCAAACTTGAGTGGCGTACTCTGTGCACGGTTGAATGTAGACCGATATCAAACGTGGGAATAGCGCTGATTCAAACCGACCAAAGACTCGCCCAAGCAAGCCGACATTCTTCACAGCAGCGGAAAAAGCCCTGTCACAATTGATCGAGCAGCTTAAGTCCTCTTGAACAACTATACCTAGATCCTTCTCACTCGATAAATGTGGTAGCTGCTGATTTTCGAGGAAATACGAGAATCTGCTGTGATGGAGTGGGAACAAACATTTGCATCTGGAAACGTTGAATTCAATGTCGTTCTCTGCAGACCACTGAGAACCTGCATTGTGTGTTCTTGAAAAGATGGCGAGCCCTCGAGTTGTTTTACCGTATTCCAGATTTTGGCGTCGTCTACAAACAGAATTGTGTTTGCCCTTAACACATTCGGTAGATCATTTATGAATGCGAGGAAGACTTGGTGACCAAGTACAAACCCTTGCGAAACACTGCGGGTGATGCTAATAGATCCGGATAAGAAATCAAAAACACGAACCGATATGATCTGTTGTCAGAGGAATGCTTTAATCTAATTAGGCACGAAACTTTGAATGCCGCAATTGTGGAGCTTCTGTAACAAGATTTGGTGATTTACCAGATCAGATGCTTTCAAGAAGTCCAGAAAAATCACATCCACAGCATCCCCTTCGTCGACTGTTCTGATCCATTCATCTCGAACAAAAACTAAATTGGTGGAACAGGAACGCTTTTGCCTGAACCCTTATGGAGCTGTCGAAAGAATGTTACATCTTTCTAAGTGTTCCATCAGGGAATCTGCCACAATCGACTTCATGACTTTCGATCGCACGAGAAGGAAGGTCACAAGCTGGTAGTTAGCGGGGTCATTAGGACAGGCACCGTTGTAATATTGGTGAAATAACATCTTGTTTCCACGATTATGGGAGTGTTGTTTGGTCGAACATTCTTTGAAGTAGAATGGTTAAGGGTTCGGATATCTGAGTCGCCAGCCATGGGTAATCTAATAGGCCCAATTTCCAACAGATATGTTTTTGGGAATGATTGAACAAAAAGGTACCGTACTACCTCCTAGTCCACATTGCACAGACGTGAGGTGGATGATATTTTTATCTTAACAAGCATGAAAATTTTACATTTCTTTTTTAACTCTGTTCACCCGATTCGTTCACACCCCATGAAGAAGAAATCAACGATTCCTTAGCAGTTTTGGATATTAGAATTACGAGGCTCCTTGTTGGTGCATTACTGAAAGGCAATGGGGAGTTATCAATATCGATAATTCCCTACCTGCTAGCACATGGCTTACAAGCATGGACTTGTAGAAACTCTGTTCTATCTAGCCAGAAACATTTTCTTCCCAGACACTACGAGAATAAGAACACTTTACTACTAAAAGATTACCCAGATAGATTCATTGATATCCATTGTGAACAATCTCAAACAGGTAACCCATCTCTAAATATTTCAAAAAAGCCGTCTGTTTCAAGCTCTCTTTCAAGGACGACCACCATCTGAACGAAGGACGCCAAAAGTTAAAGTCAGCTGTGAACCGCGCACTTCCAGGTGCTTAACTTGGACTTGTTGTCTCTACTCGTGGAATTAGTTTGTGCAAAGGAAACCATGGTTGACAATTCAAGTCTAACTTGAACATTGCATACCAGTTCACGTGCAATTGCCCTGGCTCACAAACAGACAGAGCCAACCATCCATCATCACAACGGAAGACCAAACGTATTCCAAACAGGTTGGTGAAGTCGATGACGTAATCCACACCCAAAGATCCGGCGGATATGAGAAACCCGGGGTCATCTGCTGAAAGATACCCCAGGATAAACAAACATATCACTGATCCCTCACTTTCTTTCAAGCCTCTATTTTGTAACCAAAATGCACAACTCTCAGCAATTAGTGAGACGCTATCACTCCAACTACATCATCCTGTTTTATGTTTTATCATCCTGTTATTGACACTATCGGTACACTCGCTGTGGGGTTGACTTTTTTCAACTGTAATACTCCCTATCTATCAGTACATATTTATTCACCATGATTTACCCACCCAATCCGACAAATTTGTGCCTGCTTCTTTCACGTTAGAGATTGAGAACATGAAAAAGAATGTAAAAATTCCTTTCGTTAGTTTTTTATTTCGAATGAAAAAATCGCATAATTTTTGTCATGTATCGTGCTTTTTCTTTTGCCGTTCAAGCAGAATAAATTGGTATCACAAAAGCGGGCTAGAATGACGCAACGATGGGCTGCAGTAGACAGTATAATTACGGACTTTTCTCATAATGTGTATGATGAATTTTATAAAAACGATTGATGCCGTGCAATTCAAGGGACCGTTAGATAAATCGCAGTTCTGTCGCGGCTTATGCTACAATGAAGTCATGCATTCATCATTACCGCAATATTTGTTATCACATAAAAAAGTAGGGAGAGAGAGTAACACAAAGCCTTTGTTGATGGCAGACAAAAGATGTAATTTGTTGGTTTCAGGCACACAATTCACTTGTTGCCACTGAGACGACATCCGAATAGTTCTAACTCGATAAATCTTGTCAGAAAGGATTTGAGCTGATAGGCACGTTGATATCAAACACTCTCCATACAATGGGTTTATGCTGCAAACCCTGGATAGGTTGATAAGGACTCTTAAATAAGTTGCGATAAAAGTGAAAATTGAGTCTGGTCCTGCTCAAGTGCATTTTTGATTGAACTAATCGAGGATTTATGTACAACATGTCTGAATGCCAGATATCTACAGTATTTATAAACAGTCCGATTGGGACCTGAATTAATCAACGAGGATCAACAAAATTGTTCCATCATACGTTATTTTAGTGACATCTCATGAATTACAATCGACTGATTTCCACAAGCAACACAAGATCTTATGCGGTGAGGACGATTCTGAATGACCATCCTTACAACTTGGAGATGTTTTACCAAGATACGTGTTGCGAATCTTTCATATAACCCGCTAAGCCATTTATTCAGTCAAAAGCCCGATTGAGAGCCTTTAAAGATTTTTATCAGGTTTTTACTTCAAGCATCTGAAAGATACTCGTAATGTTCCATTGCACTGCGATACATGTGCGTCAAATTGTAATGGTTTGGTGTTTTATTAATACACGCCCAAGAATGATCAACAATAATAGAGCTAAATCCCATAGTCACTAAAACCTACTGCTCACTGATGACATACAGCAACTTAAGCCGTAGGTATGGAAGTAGCTTTGGTGACCGTCCAAGCTAACCAATTCGCTTAAGTCAACTGCGGGAAAGGCACTCCCGCCTATGATCAAGTCGCGCCATGGTTTTGATGATTGTTTTTCGCCTGTTTCATCTCATAGTGTAACACATCGCTCTATGGGATCACTAATCTAAGCTTTAGGTGGACTGCTTTGCCACTACCCTTTCTCCAGGAAGTGTATTGAATAATGCGATGAGTTATTCTTTAGGTCAAAACGCTCGAAAGCACCATTTTTAATGCACTTGTAAGCACTTGAGGTCATCGGGTAACAAACAATCACCGTTTGCGATATTCTCTTGAGCATATCAACGTGCGGTATGCTCGTACGGAACTGACTAAGTGCGAACACGTCCCCGTTCTTCACTTGTGACAAGTTGCCGCCTCATGTCTTAGTACAAACAGTAAAAATAATAGTTCAACTCTTCTCTAACGTTACTGGACGTGAAGGCATCATACAATAATCGATATGCTGAAACAAAACAATCAATTATAAACGATTGCCTGAGTGAACTTGATCAATCACCAAAATGCCCGCAAGCAACGCACGGTAAGCGGAAGTGTCATCTTTCAGTCATGGTAGTATTCATAATTTTGTAGCACCCTATTTTGACATACCAGTCTACGAGATTTCCATAATAAAGGGAACATTACGTTTTCATGCATCTCATAATTGAGAATGTTTTTCTCAAGTTGGTTGGTTCAAAAATGGAACTGGAATTATTGGATTATTGAAACCATACATGGAGAAGATTAACTTTTTCCATTACTTTTTTTACTTGCTGGGCTGTTAAATAATCCTTACGCCTATTTTAAATACAATAAGTGTAATTGTTAACAGCTGACTAATTTTCACCGTATTCTAAAATTATCTTCCTTACAAATATCATCAACAGCTTACTTCGGTTCAATAAAATCATAACCCTTTGATTACTTCCATATTTCAGGTATTGCATAAGAATAACCAGAGGATTGAAAACCGTGACCTAACTCTAGGACATATTCACGGTCTGTGACTTTCGTGATATCTGCGTGGGGGGCCCAACCATCACTTTTGCCCAACACTGTCCATTTTGTTCCAATGTGTTCGTTACAAGCCATGGACCTGAGCCAGACCAACCATCAGACCACACAACCGGCTCAAAAACCTGACTGATCGCATGATCTGATTGGTCTGGCGATATTGGATACACCCCGCCCCGTGAACGCGATCGATAGACTGAGTGACCGACCAAGTAGGTTTGAGCTCATCCTACGGTGAATTTGGGCTTCTATTTTATTTAGTTCATCTGCTATCAAACGATCTACTGTATCGGATCTCATTGATGTGCATCCTGAGGAAATCCAGCAAATTGCCGTGTTAAGCTAAACAAACGGAAATGGTAAGCATCAAAACATTATTGATAACGAAAAGAGAAGCGAGTTATCCATGAAGTCGAGAACAAACATCATCATCATTCAGCTGTTTCGCGTTATCTGTTCAGCTGTGCACAAATATCCATGTTCGATAAATACAATGACAAACCTGTAAATACCATAAGCTCGACCAGGCAAAATTAATATAAAGATCAAAGGTCGCTAGTTACACTAAGGGTCGGACAGAGGGAAGGAGTGAGAGAACCAGTATAGTTCACATCGAACTTATAGATCAGTCTTTTCCACTTTACTTCCCCCACGATCAGGTTTTTCAAGGTTCATTCCTGATGCAACGAAATTCAAAGGCACTCCAAAAAACTAATTACAAGATATCGTTGCACATCAAACGTGAATTGAAAATATTTTAAATAATTTGCAACATGACACTTGCATAGTTCTTGTGCTTTTCGGTATTTTATGATGTTTGGTCAATGTCAGCCAGGGATGCATATTTGATTGGCTGTTTACTGCGAGCCTATCAACAGGTATGTTGTGCGTTCACACAAAGTACGGTTGCCCAAGCGGTATTGATCTGTCACTTTAGTTGTTTTTTTACAAGGACGCAAGGTGGTAACCTGTAACAGGTGGAGAAAGAGAAGTAACTATTTACATAGTCTCACGTTAACATAGGACATGGTGCTGTGCTCATGAGTATATCAAAAATGGCGTTTAATTGTTACCTAGTGATTCGCAGTTCTCGAAATTCTGTGATAAATTGTAGATGCTCATACCTTTTTGACTGA
Source organism: Echinostoma caproni (assembly GCA_900618425.1). NCBI lineage: Eukaryota > Metazoa > Platyhelminthes > Trematoda > Plagiorchiida > Echinostomatidae > Echinostoma > Echinostoma caproni. Next base: position 52,734 of record UZAN01039971.1, read on the forward strand.
AGCCATAAAGTGTTGAATTTTTCAATCCGCTTCCAAAAATCACATCTTGTCACTGCAGGTGAAATAAATCACAAGTTTTAGTGAAAATCGAGTAACAAAGACTTTATAAACTTCATTACTGAAATACAAGATGATACAAGTTTTTGGTCTTAATCAGCGTTAAACTCAGCAATTTATAGAGTGTACCAAAGGCCAAATCTTTTGAATGCATGGATTGGAGGAAACAGTGTAAAGCCGCGAAAAACATTTCAATCTGGACGGGTTGTTTGAGTAACTTTTTATCGGAGAAGAACAAATCAGGCTGATTAGGGAATACAAGGATAGAACAACAGAATAACAACAATCCTCGTAGTTTAGGCCGACTTGTGGAATCGGACTGAGGAGACAGTTCGATTCTGTGAACTTGTCAACCGGAAAACTGTATGATTCAGAAGTACTTAGTTCTCCTTCAAACCATCTACTCAGGAGCATCCCTTGGCAAACTTGTACCACATTTCGGAATGATCCTCTCCTAATCGAAGTGAAAAATCCTACGGAAAAATTCGTAATAGACTGCGTTCGCAAAGGTGTACATAGATAACCAGCCACAAAATATTGACCACTTTGTCTACCACTAAAGTTGCTTCAATTCAGAAGGGTTGACAGAAAGGATATTTCTATGTCGATTGTGAAAAGTTCAGCAGCCTCGGTGGAATTCGAACCCACGCATGGACACCGTCTACGCTTTCTACGCGCATGCTCTACCAGCTGAGCTACGCGGCCACATCGACAGCACTGATCTTTTCACATTCGGATTTACCCATTCAACTTACAGAGGCATGTGGCATCCACCAGTTAGCATTTAAGCTGACTCCCTCGACAGGGATATTAACTCGTGCGGCGTTTACCAACTTGTGTCATTTTTGTTCAGTGCGTGACGCGTCGACATGATGTTGGCCTGATCACCAAGTATTTGACGAAAGACCATTATTTTTTGGGACTCCGGAAGTGCAGTTATTAGTTGAAGCACAGATCAACGCATTTTTCGGATATCCGTTTCCATCGATTTCATCACAGCGCACTTGTCGAGGCAAATGGAGCATAATGGACGTTTTATTCCCGATATCAGTATTGATAAAACTTAATTACAATCGCTACCCGAATGTTTAGTCACGTAACGCGGGGTCTATGAATTCTGCCGAGCGATCCATGACATCATCAGACTCTGGGCTATCTAATGACTGTTCAGTGGATTTCATCCGCGGTGAACGTCCTTCGTTACTATAGAACCGTTGTGCTACTATGATCATACTAAATTTTGTGAACTACCCTGTTATCTTCTTGAATAAACTCCATTCACCGACGTTTGGCTAACTGTTTTGTACTACAATTATAAGATTCTATAGAAAGCTCAAAGAATTTCCTAGAAAACATCGAATTAAATGATAGGTTGCGGTAAGCAAACGATCCGTCTTATACATTTGCATTCCAGCACTCGTCAGTGGAGATCTAAGCTCCCTGCTAGTTAATATGGCAGAAGAAAAATGTATAACAAGCAGGATAGAATATTCAAAAGTCGATGTGATATTTCTTCGGGAAAGCTTGCTCCACGATGAAATTGGTGACGATGTTGTAAAAATTGACGGTTTCACAATCGGCCGAGTCGATCAACCAGTTCTGATTCAAAAAAATGACGGGGCGTTGTCACATACCTGCCTATGTCACAACCATTCGTACAATTCAAAAAACGAATTTTTCCGTATTCCCCTATCTTTATCCGCACTTCTCGTTAACACTCCATACCTAAGCCCCTCTGTAATTACTGGTATCCTCGTGTGGCCCAGAGATTTCACAAATCAAGAAACTGGGTTTCCACGCTTGAAAATGCTATGCGGCCCACTTAATAAAAATTTTCTTTTCTCATGCATCCTTCCTCATTTGCTTTGTGCAGCCCCATTTACCTTTTCCGGTCTTCTTATCATTGAATTCGAAATCTCACGTAGATCCATCAAACCCGTATACTAGCATAGTGGTTTATCTTGTGAACTTCTTATGCCGTTTTAATTTCACAGCACTCTGATGCCTGCCAAGCACTTCCTGTCAGGATACTGCTAGACCCATCTCACTTCCTTTACTAACAACATACCTAATATATCTTCACATCTACCAATCGCTTCAAGTATAATTACTTTACAGCACAACCTACAATATACTTCTCCTTTATAATACTGTATACTGCGCAGTTTCCTGCCAACGTGGATTTTGTCATCAAACGTCTTAAAGACAAACTTGGCTGAATGTATTGAATCGTTTATTTATACTGTGTTTCTTATCTACCTTCCGATTTTCACTTCAGAAGTGTGATTATATAGCAGCTGAATATTTATCCTGATGCGAGGAAGAAAGCGATTTCTTGACTTGACTGATTTGATTTGTTATGGGCTTGTAACCCAAAACAGGAAACCAGAAAGCACAAGACAGCTTACTGGTCAGAAACGGGTTTTGTGAGGGGAAATCGATCGAATAAACGGTGGTCTAAAATCTGATCAAGATAGCTCATTGATAGAGCCTTTTAGATCGGTATGTGGCGTGAACAACTGCATCATGTGATCGGACAATCAATAACAGTGGATGGAAGAATGCGTCTTTAACAGATGGCACATAACTGAAGCAGCGGAAAAGTAAACTGAGAATAGGTAAAGTATACTGAGCGGTATTTTAATCAGGTGGTTATTCCATTGGTTAGTAATACGCTGAGGTTTACGGAGGATAGTGGGTATATACGGTTGCCCAGAGCATTGGTACTCATAAGTATGTTTAAATAGGTGTTTTGATGTGGGACGAGTGCTTGACATTTATCCAATTCAGTGAGCCGAAGATGTCGTCTGAAATGTTTGTTGGAAGAGGTTTACATGCTGTGAAGTGCTGAGAAGTAACTGCTTCCATCTACTGGATGCGAGGTAAATTACTGCATTATAATAATAATTTAAGGGATCTACAAATTGGATTGAGGTCTTTTACAGGTGGTTCAGAAGCGCACAACAGATGGGGTGAGATGCAAGCATATACAAACAGATTGATCACATGAAGAGGTAAACCACGAGTTAAGGCGAACTACATAGAAAGAAAGTCTTCTTAATTTGGCTAAAACAGATATAACATATTCAGATTAAGTGAGATTATTGGTGAAGTTGACACCGAGGTACATAACGGATGTCCGGTGGGTTAGAGGTTTATCATACACAGACGCATAGGTATATACTAAACCAATCGGTTATTTGTGAGGTATACCATATCATCTTTGAAAGAATAGATTCATCGGAGTGAAAATCTACGTAGAATGATGTCATTGGCGTTCGTGTATTTAGGGAATATTAAAGATTGAGAAATTAAGACTACCAACTAGTGTGGTTAACGAGCATAGTCTTTACCCTAAAAGCTGGTGAATTTCTAAAAGTTTCGGAAATATTCTAGTGATAAGTGGATGACAGAGGGGGAGGAGTATGTGCATGTGCAAGGAGGGATAAAATTTTGTCACTCTTAACACTCCAATTAATATTGCTAAAATCGAAAAAACGAAATCTAACTATTTCAGATTTTCTGCCTAGTTTAAATCAAATAATGTTATAATGAGGCGATGTCAATAGGCTTGTTAGACCGGTAGTGTTGGAAAGAAAGCCATCAGATGCAGGATTTGGACATTTTACATGGACGAGGTTTTTCAAACACTATGGGCAGAATCGAGGTATTGTGGTGA
>UZAN01039971.1:57535-82241 GCA_900618425.1 Echinostoma caproni
AAGGGGGGGTGGGGGGGGGTTCTGCGGGTACTGGCATTGAATACAACTGAGAGTCGAAATTGTTACTGACCAATCAATTATTGGATGTTATTCAGACACTATGTTATTTAGACACTTGTTTACACAAGTCACTATCTGCCTTTCCCATAATCCTCGTGCGCATTCCGAAAAAAGGGGTCAGATGCGACAAACCATATGTCCTACAGTGGACCATATTCAGGTCAACTATTTGTAGTAAGTGTACTACGCACTGAACACGAAATACGAATCACGGAATACAAATCACGGATTATCAATCACGGACGAGGCGTAAGCACTGAACCACACTGGTACCTGCACGCAGTGTCCCACGTAACCGAGACGCGAGGAAAAGGCCCCAAGAATAGTAGTTCGTTTATTGAAAGAAATTAGGAGGATTAAATAATATGTACAAAGCAAACTCATTGGTCATCCAGGCCTCTGCCGATCGCGTTCTAGTATTTCTAGCGTTGTTCAGCTTCTGCCTGGGCCGCACGGTTTCTGATTGGCCGGTACAATCGAACTATGATATACAGTCCAGAAACCGTAACACGCACGCGCTTTGCTGACGTCACCCGTGAAGCTTGATTGATCACAGTTGTCTGAAAACGGTAACGTGTCGCTCCATGGTATGCGTCACCTCACAGAATAGGACCAAAGCACTATTGCTCGGAATAATTGTAGCTTTTCGGTGTGTACAACACTACTGTCTCGTCGTTGTTTTTCTGGTAAATGTTTCATCGGTAATCGGAAATTTGTTCTGCTCCTGATTTTAACTGACCGTTTAGCCTGTGCAGCGTTTCTTCATGGGCATTGGTTTATCCTTCGGATGTGTGCGTCAATTTTTGTTCAAGTCAATCTCGATTGCTTTGATTGTGTATCTCGAACAATTGTTTGTTTGTTTGTTTGTTTTCCATGGAGATCTTTCGGGACAGGCATTGTGTGCTTTTGGTTCATGTGCGAACGCATGGCATACAATGTAGATGGTACGTAACTAAGAGTACTCTGTTTCAGCGATTTTCATAAGAAACCAACATGCGGTTGTTCCACTAATTTCGTGCACATGGATATGAATAAAAAGAACCGGTGTGTCTGTTTGTTTGTGTGTGTGTGTGTGTGTGTGTGTGTGTGTGTGTGTGTAGGAGGAGAGTTACTGTACTATTTTGTACTGAAACAACTTTCAGGGACAACCGTTCCACTCGGTTCTGTTTGTGCTGCACCTACGATTGCCTGCGGAAGGTATGAAACCGGAGATTAAATGACAGAACTTTGTTCTCGTGGCACCGGGAGAGTTCCATTTATTTTTACAATGATTTCCCACTAGAGGACGAGTTAGCATTTGCGTTCCTCTTCAGTGGGCGGGGGTTGGTGACGAAGTGATGATGAACTAATCGCAGTTTCACCTCAGAACTGGTTAGAACGTGTGTTGGTCTGGGAGTTCTACACACAATTTCACCCTTTGCTCAAGTTTTAAGCTACCATGAAACCGGCAGCTCCAACCTCAGCCGATGCTTATTGCGACAACTCGGTTGTCAGACACAGAAGCACATGACAAAGGCACCAAAAAGAATAACGTTTCTGTATTTTGGCTATTTAGTTTAATTCTGTCATTGAAAGGTCGATCGTTTCATATTTGTTTTAGTACTTGGGGTAAGTATTACGGAGAGTTTTTCAATCAACCTGATATCTTCCACTAGTAAAAGCCAGGTTTCGTAAGTGTAGGTTGGGACGAAACGAACGGTAGCGCTAAAGACACGGAATTTTGTGAATAAAGTGATCCAGCCACGAACTTACTATTGCAAAACAATTTTCTCGTATCACTGATCCAAAGAAAAGTCCCATCTTGCACGTGATCAATAGGAAGTTTAATAGAACGCTGATAGTTGTATGATGTGACCAGTTTTTTATCGTATCATCATTGAAACAACCGCGCGGGGATTTCGGTTTCCGACAGTTAAAACACACCTTTGTGTTGATATTTTATCTCCAATTCAACCACGAATTGTTGAAAATCGTTAAATGCATCCGAAAAATGGGTTGGATAGCTGTATTGCTCGAGGATTATCGGTTGTCGACCTGTTGCTTCCTTCCTCCTGGTTGCCATACTTCTCCCTCTACTGATTTTCCATGACATCCGTACATCGTCATTGGCTGGCCTTCTGTATGTTGGTTGCTCTTTACCAAACAAATGAGATTGAAAGATTACAATTGATAGTGTACTTCATTCTTATTGCAACTTCAATCCTGACTGCTCGCTTTACTGGGTAATAGGACTGCAACTGTTTTGCCAATCACCAGGGTGATATCTTAAGTGCTTTGTCGGATCCAGCATGTTATTTTCAATCATACGTGATTCAATTCGAATAATTCTATTTTAATGTTATCTTAAAATCATGCCATTCCATCCATCTGTCTAGGGTAAACAAAAGCTAGCAGAAGCATTTGACTGGATTAAAACGAGGGCATATCAATTTAAGATTTCCTGTTACTAGGTCGACAGTATCTTGCGAAGTACAATAATATGCCGATAAATCATTCGACTTTTCAATTGATAGAAGATGAATGTATTTCCATGACAATCATAGACATGTAAGCGATAGGCCGGATTGTATTGCATTATACTGAAGCTTTAGCGAGTTATATACAAGCTTTCAGCCAAAAAGTCGACCACCGTTACAATTCTGGTAAAAAGAGGTGAAAAAAGAGGGACACGAACAGCACAAAAATATGAGTTAACTACTAAGTACATTGGAAACCTCAGAACGAACACTCTTCTTGTTGGTCAGTATCCGGGCAAGATAGGGTACCAAACAGTTTCTGTATACAGTTATGCGAGACGGGATAAGTTTGTACTTAGAACGGGTGGAGGGGTGGGATTTGCATGCACACAAGTCAGTGTGTAGAGGATGGGTGCAATCAGATAGGATATTGTCAGCAAACTTCAAGCACGCATCAATATGGGCATTACACATATTGCCAATCAGAACAGATAACGGAACTTGGGAGACACGGCTGATCATTCAGAGACCACACCTCAGCAACTTGAAATCAAAAGAAAAGACCATATTGCACCATACGGCACGATTCTTGTCCAGGACTATTTCGCTGCATCTCAACATGGTGCGTACTGCAGAAAATACAATGTTTATATAGGGCTTTAGCAATGCAACAAAGTAAAGCAAAATACATTAAAAACAGACAAAACATAAAAGAGGGAGGAGTAAAAGGACCATATCACCAGGGTAGGGAAAATTACAGGGAAGCAGTAAAGGAGTATAGGGAGAACTTATTGTTGAGCACAAGCGTACATCACTGACAAGTCAGAACAGAAGTGGAGCAGTTTTCTCATCTGAAAAGAGAGAACTTTCAACTCGCGAGCAGAAGTTTGGGTATGTACGGACCATCGAAGGTTACTTTCAAGTGTGGCACCTACGTAAGTCACATGGCTGACCTTGCTCATCGGCTTTCCATGAATCTGTACATTGTACATTGAAGGCATTTTTCAGGATTAAGATTAAGAAATATGAAACGAGGTGGGATAGGTTGGTGTTATATTCAACCAGCTCTGATTGGATAGATACGGAAACAGAAATGACGATATCATCAGCATACTTAAAATGCCGAACAGGGGGAGTAATAGGTAAACCACTGATATAAGTTGTAAACAGATAGGGTGATAAGACAGCATCTTAAAGTATACCCGAGCTATTGAGTGATGCGGTTGACTGTCTTCTTCCCAATTTAACATACTGATGTCCTTGCAAAAAGTAATCAGAAAGCCAATCAAGAAGAGAAGCNGCGGGATAGCCAAAAGATTGGAGCTTCTTAAGTAAAAGAGAACGGGGTACTGAGTCAAAAGCCGAGGAATAGTCAAGAAATACCCAATGCACATATTTAGCTTCCTCGTTAATGGACTGGCAAATGAAATGAACTAGAGAAGAAACGGCAACTAATGTAGAGCGGTTATTTTTGTCTGCAAACTGATAAGTATCATCGGGGGTGGTAAGAGATAACTGAAGACGGTGCAGAACTGATCGCTCCATCAATTTCAAANACCTTTGACATTCCTTTGGAGATGGGAGTAATTCTCACTGGGTGCCAGCAATCCGGAATAGCTCGGAATTTGAGTGAAAGAAGGTTTAAGAAGGGTAGGACATAAGTTGTCTGGACCAGATGAGATTGACACCTTGGAAGAACACATGTTTTTACGCATCTCATTAGAGGTGATGGGATCAGACGAAGGTTGGATGTTTGGAGAACTGGAATCAACATAACTGGGATACGTGTCGAACGAAGAAGGAACCAATGCAGCATTCAGTTTTTCAATATCAATAGAGAGATTGGAAATCACTTTCTTCTGTCTGTAGAGTAGATTGATTCCATGCCGCATAGATTTGTAGTTCCTCGACCCAAAAGCTGACTTGCATGAAGGGCTTCCAGCCGTCTTATTTCAATCTTGATCAGAAAAGATAGTCATTGCATCTTTGTCCTCCTGTCACATTTAAATGCACGCTTCTTTTCACGGCGAAGACGTTTAAGAAAACCTATTGATATTCTGCAATATTGAAGGAACAAAGTTATCACGGGACAGTATATGTTAAAACACAGTTTAACACTTCTGCTGGAAATTTGATGTAGGAAAAGCAGGTTGTGTTTAAAGAAAAACAATCTCATTAACATGTCGGCCATGAAGCTCCGTAGTGTGAACCCTCAAACGCCTCCACTTATTGAATTTTCAGCGCATCTGCTAAAATCGATCGAATTAATTTGTTTTTTGTTGATCATCAAAAACTGGTTATGATTTGTTCATCAAAATGTATTTATCAAGCAGACTCATCGTATCACTTACCAGTGAAAAACCTTGGAAGCATTGGTCAGCAGTTGTTTCATCCCGGTGCAGTACATACCCACATCGAAATCAGTGGTATTCGAATCGGTTTACCAGGGACTGTTATTTGGACGCGAAACCCACTTGAGCTATTTTAATGATTGTAATGGTATTAGTAGTAGTACGTACGGAATTCGGAACACGAACCACGCAATTGGAATCACAGGACACGAATCAAGGATCAGTTATCACGGACTGGATTACGAAAGCACTGGACCGCAATGGAAGAGGCCACAAGAATGGTTGCTCGTAGTTCATTTATTGGAAGAAATGAAAGCGATTAAATAATATATACAACAGAAGATCATTGGTTATCTAGGCTTCTACCAATCATATTGCAGTATTGCTTGCTTAATTCTGATTCTGTCTGCACTGTCTCGGATTGGCTGGCACAATCCACCAGTGGCGTGTAGTCAGAAGCCGTCATGCGTACGCTCGTCATTGACGTCACCTTTCAAATTCGACTGATCGCAGGTGTCCAGAAACTGTAACGCGCCACTCCTGGGTAGGCGTCATCACGTAGGCCTGGATCACCACAACTATCCGGGCTGGCTGTAAATAGCTGATTTCACGTCATCATGCTATGCTAGCACCCATAGTCATTCTCGTTACCAGTAGCTGGAGCTTATCAGACAGTGATCGACTGCTCAATACAAGTCCGTCCAACGACAGAGCAGGATATTAGCATCTATTCGGCATGAATCTGTTTGTCTCCAACGATTCTTCCCTTATCCAGTGAGGTCCGACTTACTTAACCAAAGCTAAATGCGGACACTTGTTGTTACAATCGATAAAGATATCATATAAAATCACACACAGAGTGCACACCAAGAAGTGTGTGGAAGTTTGAAAGCGAAAAGGTTAGTGTGTTTTGTGTTCAAGCCGGTACGAAAAGGGGTTGATTTTATCAACGCGTTTACGTGATGAGGACTGTAGCGGTATAAAAAGCGAATTGGTTTCCATTGGTCTATGTATTCACTGCGTTCGGGTTGCAGGGTATTGTGTCACTTTAGATTTAACCCAAAGTTCTAATTATTACCGAAATTTAGTGCATTTTAATCTCGCGTGCGGAACCCAAATCTGAAAGTGACACTGCAATCAACTGTCTTTCGGTGATACATTCTTCAAGCTGATTGGCTTGAATGTAAAGATACGTACTACAGTTTAGCTCCATAAAAACAATTTTTTTCTTTTTTGGACGTTTTTTGGTATTCATAGTCCACTGAATTCTGTCTGTTGCCCAGTGATCCCTTGGGAAGCTGACCAAGTGGGAACAGAATAACACAAGAGAGTTGGCGAAAATTCGCCTTGATTTTCTGTTCAGTGTCAGTTCTGAACGTGTAAGTCGAGACTGATTTGTGTCTGCGTAAAAGATGTCCACGAAACGCCTCGAATTCTGACCGTTTTGACCACATGTGTTACAGTTTGACACATCGGTACGGTATGTTTTCCCATCACCGGTTGTCAGAACTGTTCACACCGGGTCACATGTTTTGAGCCAGAATAACCCAGAGGGGAAGAGAGCTTGATCACAGTGAAACTTTTTCTGCTTCAGATGGCGCATCCATAATGCATTCTGAAAACGACCCATCAAAAAGGCATACGCTCCTTGTTCTAATCGTTTTAAAGAAAATGACCAGTTGCGTGGTGTTCATGCTTCATGGGAAACTGAATGATCGAATCGCGTAACCGAACGAGACTGTTCAACATGATCTCGTCTCGATTGAATTTGTTTCGGGTTTTGTTCTCTAAAGAAATAGTAAGCTATACCAAACACCTTATGATTGTTGACCTCACACACTATCCATCGGAGCCATCAACACTGACCGTCACCAAACCTAAATGATGCAGTTCCTATTCGTCACAACTACTGTCGAACGGAGCAGACAAACAGCAATTCTAAAGATAGTAATTGACTCCCAGATTCCGGTTTGGTAAAAATAGCAATATTTTTTATTCATCATTATGATAATTTCAACTCTTTGTACTATAGAATACGGAGCAGTACAGTTAACTTGTAGGAATGAGTTTGCAGAAGATGAGAAGCCACTTGAGGATGTTTGAAAGTTTGGTGACAGTAATGGGATTTGAACACAACTTCCGGCTCAATGTGATGCTGTTCAATGCCGATTGGAATCTACCTCTCATAATCAATTCAGCATCCATAAATACAAATTGCCCCTAAATATGTAGGTGTCACCAGCCATTTTTTAACCTGTGTTTGTGAATTGTCCTTCTAGATACACGAAAGAAGACCATTTGAGGTGAGGTATTCAAATATTTGTTTTTCTGTTTATCAGAGAGCTTTTCCTATCCTATTTTGATATTTTCTTGTGACTTTTTATCTACTTATAAAGGAGTTCAAAGCCCTTTGTAGTAGTTTGGTGATCACTAGCTGTATCTCTCTCTCTCTTTGATCCCAATAAACGTAATAACCAGAAAATTGCATGCTGTGTATGCGGAATCTTGTGAGAATCGTTCCCGTAAGGTTCGCCACCATCCCAGCAATTCTTTTCTGCTAGAATCATCTGTTTGTGTTTCCCTTACTAGAACCAGATCTAAAACATTTGGTGTGATTCAATGTTATTCTATTTTTCACACTCGAAGAGACAAGTAGAGATTTCTATGCGACCTCATCGTAAATCGACACAAATCATCTTCTTTTATCAAAATTTTGTCATTCTAGTAGACGGAAATTCCAACATTTTTATTGCCAGTGTGTGTACTTTGGTGTGTACTTTGGTTTACTGAAATGTGGCAATAGAGGACTAAACAATTAATCACACTACAGCATAACAGTGTTTTATGCTCAGTTCGATGAGTGTAATAAACTTAGTAGATCCGCAGTTTTCGATTCGGAGTATTTCTACCTATCAGTCTTATTTGCGGACATGATACAGGGAAAATGGGGATATCCTACTCTCTGATCCACCCTTTAATTGACTAGGTTATAATTCCGTACTATCAGAACTCATCGAATTGAAGGGTTTTATTATCAGTATGGTCTTTGTCCATCGTGATACACGATTGGAATCACTTCTGCCGAAACACGCTCATGGATTTTCTCCACGATTCGATTTAACTACTATTGCTTTTCTCTGAGTTCAAAACTCACACAGAAATTGCAATTGTGCTGGATGGCAGGTGACTTTTAGATGCACCCTCCATCCAAAATACCCACTCGTTTACTACTGAGTACTAACATAATTTCGTTGTTTGCGACATGCTCGGATTTATCCGTCGTACTCCGTTCTCGGTTTCACGTTCATACTTGTGTGATTAGCATTGACAAATTTTGGTTGTATCTGCATGTTGCTGGCACGCTGGTGGTCATCGATGGCTTAAATTTGTGCCAGCGGAACAGAGTTTCCAGTGGCAAGAAAACTGGCGGTGTGGTGGCTTTCCACGTCAACACTTCGATTTTTGGAATGTCTTAACCCGTGGTAACCCTATTTCTCTCCAATGGTCGTGTTGGCTCCCACACTAAAATTGCCTAGTTGTTTTCGACAATCAATACTTACGTAGTCTGAACAAAGCCGGTTGGTAACCGAGACGTAAGTCGTCGGGTGTCTGGTATTGCTTCAAACACAAACTCGCTATTGCAGTGAATTCATTTCAATGGACTCCATTTTGCGTACGTCTTACGGTCGCCTATCTCACCACGCCTTATTAGCAGTGACCGCTGCAAACTGGCGAAAGCCAGCAGATGACATGAAGACGAGACATGAAGAAATGCATACAGCGATTAGATAGAGTAGGTGTCTCTCGTCTTTCGGGTTGGGGTAAAAAAAGACTCCGTAGCCGCACGACTGGAGACATTGAAGGTCCTGACAACAAACCGACAGCAGTGGCGATCTTGTGGTCACTTCAAACCAGAATGCTTGAAACAGTATACATGCACAGTTGAACTTTATACTCTGTGTTGACCATAGAGGTTTGCTTTCTTTTCCGGTCCCTGAAATTAGGCCCAATCCCTATCCTCCTTACACATTCTCAACTGCCTTGTATGTATTGGCAGAAATCAGTGCAGTTCACCTCACTGTATTACGCTGTACAATGATGATGATAATGATGATGATCAACATACTGGCGACAGCCTTTTGACAAGCCATTTCTGTGTCAAAGGATTTTCCAAACTTCTTCCAAACTTCCAAACTTCTTCGCAGGAGCTCCAAGTAGAGTAGATTTTGTGAACTATTTAGGACTTATCATCGTCACAACCTTAAAAAAATATATCCCATAATTATAAATGGATTTATAACTGGATTATCTTTCCATCTTCGAAGACTCAGGCATTTTAATGCCAAATAAAAAAATAATTTCGCTTTTTATTCATCAAAGTGTTTTCCCCATTGTTCCTCATTGTTCCTTCATCGATTTTGTCGGTCTGCTTAGGAAAGATTCTTCGTCGTGGACTGTCGATTGTCAGTCGTGTGTCTCTCATACCTGTTGATGATCTATCTACAAAATCTTGTGAAATGCACTTGTTTACATGTGAAAAATTTTCCCAGATAATCCATTCTGACCCCACTCACCCATTACATCGCGATCTATCAAAATGCCGCTCCCACATCGCAATAAGTTCCGTAAATCGCTTATTGCCCTCTCTCATTAACATCTTCAGAAATTCTACAGTTACTTACCTCGTTAGAATCCCTGCAAACCGGCATTAGATTGCTTCTGAGTTTTTCAGCAACCCTGAAGGTCAGATGTTTTAGTCACATTATTTACTTCTTTTCTGTGAGATGATGCCTCATTTTTCTGAAATGCAGGCTTTTGGCCATACAAAAGTCTATACAAATGCCGGAAACGTTGTCATTCATCCTTTTGAAATTGCTTCTTTTGTCGAAGCTTAACACGACTTTCATACCAAATCACTTAATGTTAGTAGATTTTTTATATCAGAATAAATTAATTGGATTTAATACAGAAATACACATCCAGTTAAAGGTAATACAAAATTCATCTCGGATGAAAGGTTTACGTCTTCATCAAAAGAGTTTTGTACATGTATCGTTCATTCGGTCTCGGAGTCTTACGGCACTGACAAGCTCATGAAGTCTTTTAGGGTCTTTTAGGACCGACACCGCTATTCTGTCTGCCCGGAGGTCACATTATCTCATCGCCGATGCTTTTACGCAAACTAGTGATGTAATTACTCATTCCGTCGAACTAAGCAAGTTTTTATTACGACCGGCTTCAGTCGTTGTCGTTTATCTCCGGACGCTCCATCATACTGTACAATTTGACGAAAACGCCATTCCACGCACACCCTGAGCGTTCAATCGAAAAATTGGACCTTGTCATTGAATAGACGATCACGTGCGATCGTAGCCACTCTGGACCGCGTGACGCGTGCGATGGGGGCGTCCACACACGTGTGCGTTGCACGAGCGTGAGACGAACAGATGAGCGTAAGAGACGGACCAATCATATGAGGCATAGCCGGTCTGCCTACGCGTGGGTTTAGCCTTGTTTATAATACCTCGCACAGAACCGGTTGTGCCAGAGGCTGTCGCTCAGCTGTTGTGTCCTACTCGCTTTGTCTTCGCCCTTGTCCAACTCTGATCAGCCGAAATGCCTTTCGTGGCGGTGAGTTCTGCCCTTTGTGCATGCATCCACTCACTGTTTTATCGATCATTTTTGTTGCATTTCTATGCCAGATTAAATGATCACACCACCTGAAGGCGGTTCATCGGATTAGTCACCAGCAGATCATTCAGCTTGTGGGCTTCATAAGTCGAGGGATCAGTGGCTTTGGGGCTATTTTGGGCAAAAATGGAAATTAAAAGGATGCCATCGGATTAGATAAGCGTGTAAACTCTTCTCGTTCTACTCTAAGATTATGGAACGTTCAAAAGAGCACTGCTAGTCGATTCCACCGTTGAAAAGTACTAAGATGAAAGACAAATAAGAGAGTAATAACGAAGTATTACCTGTTTGTTTCTCGTTTCTTAATTCGGATATACAAGACATGGAAATGCGCCTCTGGAGTTCCGTTTCTATTAGTTGAACCTATGCCTCGTTTGGAGATGAACGGACATGTTGTCAAGATTTTACCGATTCGCCCTTGAGCGGAATATTCACTTCTTCGGGTCTTTACTTTTCGAATACACCGAAGTTTAAATACATTAAAATACTAATATATTGTGGTGAAGCAGTGCGATAATTTCGGTTTTATCATCCATGCTGCTTGCACGAATTCTTATGCCATGTGTGACCGTTGCCTGAAAATTGTGAGTCCCAATAGGGTCTGTAACAAGGAATCCCAGAATTCAACTAGTAGTCATTTTCATCGCCGTGCTATTCTCTTCTGTGGCGCTCATCGCATATCTTATTCGTTGACATTGGCTTCATTTTATCAATCGCCTTAGCAGACCATACGTGGACATACATGACATTTGCCAGTGATGCATGAAATTCCGACTGATACATGCAGTACGTGTTAAATTGAGTTGCTGAATAGTGGCCCTTATTTTATGCCCGTGATATTGAGTCCCGAGAGAATTACTCTAGATCAAATCCAGTTTACGTTAGAACGTTGGATTCAATGCCTATTGACATGAATAAATCCCTTGTGCGGGGTCAACATTACTGAATCACTATCTTTTAGTGGTAGGCAGTTCTGCTGTCGTCCGGTTCAGTACCACGCCTAACCTATAGGGGCCTTATGTAGTTCGACACCCCGAGCCCCGGGGCTTAGGTTGCCGGTTTCCATCACTGAACAGCAGGTCTTCTGACTATGGGACTTTCCCTGTCTGCTGTTCATCACGAAGTGTTATAAATAAATAAAAATCTACTTCCAGGCAGACGTCTTTAGTAAGTTACTAATGTTATCGCTGGCTCCGGTATTCAGTTCACCATTTTCATAGCCCTAAACCAAGCTAGTGGTTAGTAACCCTTCCAAGTAACTCGAGCATTGAACTCGCATTTGAAATTGGTTGTTGTTCATATGAACACTCATATTCCTAAGGCATGAATGATCTTTGTGTACAGACAATGGTTGCCATTGATAGAGAGATCTGGAATTCACACTAACTTATAGCGTTTGAATACTCGTCTCTCCCTTTTGAAAACCCTAACCATAACCGTACTGCGTTTGTGCTATGGAATATGTGGCTTCATGTGGATGGGGACTATCAAGACGAACTAGAGTTCTTTTGGGCGAGAAACTTTCGGTCATCAAAGTAAGATTGTGGAAACAGAAGACTACGATGAATCATTACCTTTTGTGGTGTATATTACCTCAGACTAAACACAATTTTGAAAGAAACCACTTGGGGCTATAACTCGGTCATTCCTGGTTGCCCCGTGACTCAGTCCGTTGAATGTCTGTTCAGTAGCGGCTAAAACCACGGATTTTATCGATTAACCATTGCACACTTCGCTCAGCAAAACACAGTCCTGTTCTTCAAGTCCCCACCCATTCTGTGCACATACAGCAACTCCTTTAACCACACGTCCATATTCAACGAATAAACAAACTAACCAGTCCAAGTCCCTTTGCGGCAACCGGATTCGAGACGGCGTAAACAAAGCCACAATGGTTTTTACTATCGCTCTCCGAATCTACGGTCTCGGTGACAGGGGACGTACGTACGCATTTTGACTGTACCTAGCGACGGCGAAGTTAGTTTGGGGATCTTCGGTGAGCAACATTTAGTAAATGAATAAGCGTTCAATTCTGAGCGGAAGGAAATGAAACTTATTGTGAATTGGATTGTTTATTAGTCCTAAAAAGCACAGACCTGATAAACTGTGACAAAAGTTTTGGTGGATGGAAGAACCACCGTGTTATTCACGATCGCCCCTCAATCTTCAGTTTGAATGCGATCAAGTTGTATTTGGCTGCTCCGCTAAGTATCCACATTTCATGAAACTCATGACGGTGGTGATAATGCTGCACTGCTCTGATGTACACCTGTACAGTATGAGAATTCGTAGCAAGACACTCGATGTTGGAAATCACAGTTACATAAAACTCCCTATGTAGTTGACTTTAATTCCTTGTATATGAGAATGCATGTATCTAACCAGAGGTTGTGGCTGACTGTATTGTTTTCAGTAGTCTGAATGAAGTAACTTTTGACGGCTCTTAGGCGATAGCATTTTCGTGGTAGGTTAATTTAAATGGCTGTTTTCACTTATGAGCTAGTAATTTGTAGACAAAAAGTGGCCATGACAACACTCGATTGAAGAAGAATTGCTCTTTCAGTAGAGGTGCGTATAAAACAATCAACTGTTGTACTGTTTCGTTTTTCACGATCATAACATTTTTGAACGACAAGGAGCGAGCTCCGCATGGTGACCTGCATTTTCAGCCATCGGGTAAACAAATGAAAAGCCTACAGTCATCTCTTGACTCTTCAGAACCGCGAAACCGGTCGTGCTTTCAAGGGAATTTTGTCCAGTCAGTCATATACTACTTGTTGTGAAATATGTATAATTAGTTATTGTCGTTCCTTATTACTTTTCTATTACTCCTCATGAAGACAACCGGGCTACCGATTTTCAGTTCTATTCCGATGAGTCACGGCTGTTGGTGACGGTGATGGTGTCATTTATTCATTATGACTTTGGCAACCAAAACTGGTCCGAATCTCTTTGATAGGTACCCCTAAGTGGTATAGAGTAGGATTCAAAGTGCTACTACTCGTTATTGCGTGTTTATGTTGATGAGTGAATGGGTTTACTGATATTGTCTGGTTCGACTACAGCTGTTTAGCTCTCCCCCAGTCTATGATCTATTAGAATTCTGTGGTACTTAGGGGAGTTGAACGTCGGAATCACATTTTAACCCCCCTCCCCATTGCTTATGCAAATAATACGATGTGTGGCCCGGTGTACGCAGTGCTTTTTCATCCGTCTCCAGAAGGTAGAATATTATCGGCCACGAGTTGGAATTAGCTTTCTAGTTGCGACTTTTCCCGACCAGTTTCGTCGTTACTTCTCTCACTGCCACATCTGACTTATTAGGGCCTCTTATGTTTCTCTACTCAGATGCCAGATAGTTGAGGTTCTCTGTTGCCGTAAGTTAACAGTGGTAATAGAATTCATCCCTTCTACCATTCAGCCCCCTGAGGCGCGCATGTAATTAAAAAATCTAAACAGATCATATTTATTTGTGTATTGTGTTAATCATTCGTATCGCTTATTGGTGTTAGCGTTCCCACATTTCGAGTCACGTCTTTTCAACTCTCTATTTTGTGAAAATGTTTCGCGCATGTTGGAGAATGCATCAACCGATCCAACGATAGTCTATATCAAATCTGCCTTCTCCGTTCGTTTGGTTTGTAGCGGATTGTCATTAACCCTATCTCTCTTAAATCTACTCACTTTATGCACCTATCTAGTTCGCCTACATTCTGAATCTTCATCTCGGTTCTGCTCTCAACTTTTACTTCCCTTTGTTTCTTCATTGTTCAATTGAATATCCCAAACTGATGCACAAACGTGCAATTTCGTTCCAACTGAAGTCAGTGTTAATTAATTTTCAACAGTCTGTTAACGTAGAAACAGATAAAAACACATTAGTGAGAAGACTGGGGTATCCATCATTCACAATAAAAGATTCTACTCACGAAACTTGGAAGCTCTTGCGGATAATCGTTTATGGCCGCCTGAATTTCCCCATTGTGTATATCAGCCCTTTGATTGGTCGCCTTCTCCTTCCTGAGAATTGTATTATATATCCAATAAAAGAAATGAAAAGAATAAAAGAAAGAACACAGCAGATGTGCAGGGTCTCATCATTGGTATGGCCTCAGCTCAGCTGATAGAGCGTGTGCTGTACAAAAGCGCAGGCGGCGTCCATGCGTGAGTTCGAATCCCACCGAGGCTACCGAACTTTTCACAACCTCGACATAAAAAAACTTCCAATCTGCCAAACAACAATTTGAATACTTGTTCTAATCAATAGCCAATGAAAACAAGACGGGCCGGTTTATGAGCCGCCGTGCACTAAAAACAAATGCTATTCGTACGTTCGGGTAGGATAGGCAAACAGATACGTATGCATACCATGAGAATGGAAGAAGGACAAATATTTTGCGATGCTAAGTGAAATAGTTCAAACGATATGCAGTCTAAGCGCTAAAACTGGTGACGTCACTCGCACAGTGTGCGCGACTGTCTAGATTCGATTACAATGGTCATTAACAGGATGCTGTTTAGCAAAGTGTAAGAAAAGGATTCCATACAGTTCAGGACAAGGTGACTTCATTTAATAATTTGTCAATCGTTTAATTACTCTTGAATCTTATGTAAATTTCATTCCTCTGATAAGAAGCACCCCATGGTTATTTATCTCAATCGCCACGTCCCATCACTTACAGAGTAAAACTAGTTTCATCAGGTCAGTCAGACAATGTACATGTGGATTATCCCATAAAGCTCAAATTGTATCGTAGTCTAAATCACAGCAGTCAACAGCAAATATCAAAAAGGAAATTCGCCGTGTATATGACGATTGCAGCGTGAACTGGAAAACTAGGAAGCACTGGACAGCTGTTTTAATTTGGTTGNGGGTCTCATCAGCAGTGCGAATCCATCGACCCAGCTGATGATGAGACTCACCCAGGTCGAAACAGCTGTCCAGTGCTTCCTAGCTTTTCAGTTCACGCTTCATTTGCCATATAGACGACGAATTTTCACTCTGAAATTAAATCAAATCCTCCATTACTCACATGAAACAGCAAATATGTCGAATAAATCTATTCAAACCACGACTCGGGTTTGGTCATATTGATTCCATCTGTCTTAGTCTATCTTCTGAATACACAGAGAAACTTACCGTGTCTCTTTTCAGGGTCTGACAAATAGCTTGTTGCACACTCACTCACCCACACTCGGCCTCCTTAGAGTGTAACCTGTTTGGTCAGTTGAAATGATTAACTTCATAGCTCTGATAACGCGCTTCTAACCCGTTATCACTTTGCTTGAAAGTAGTTTTTCGTGGGGGCATCAGAGGTGTATGTTGTGACCCACGAACAACGGTAACGATGTCCTTGGACCGTGCGTACAAGGGACACGCGATAGGACAGGCCCGCGAGTAGAAACCGGAATGACCCTGTGACCATACGAATACGCCCAACAGTGTACGTCCCAAACCAGATAGCGATACTCAACACATTTATCAGGAGAACTGGAAAACGCCCTGCAGAACTACTACGATCCCGAAACCCAACCAGGAAGAAGGCAAACCTTCGGGGGACGTTGTGTATTTGGCCCACACCAAAGGCGGTTTTATTTGGCAACTTATCTGTTAAAATACATTTTTGGAGATTGCCATCAATGATCTTAGAAATAAGCTCAGAATTTCACAGTTCTGGGGAATGGGGCCAATCGGAGGCAAGCATTACTGGTGGTGTGGAATGAGGTTTTTCTGGTAAATTGAAAATTTAAATTTTATAAAAATGAGTAGAAAATGGAGAAAAGGAACATAATATAGTCAACTCCAGAGGGAAAATGGGATCTTCTGTATCAGCGTATCAATTCTTAGTTAGTACAGTATTTTTAAAGAATTTTATCTTTATCAAGCGAACCACTGTAGGATTGACTCAATCTCAATTCTGAAACACACGGTCAGGTTACGATCGTACACCATTTGCTCCATCCCAGAGCAGCTTCCCTTCCTATTTTTTCCGTACACGTTTGTTCCTGCATACCTCATCTTGGCATGCATCTTCAATCTGGCTGAGTTAAAAGTCAGTTGGATTTATTTTGTTTTGTACAATTTCCAATGACCAAGTCACCCATTCATCATTTAAAAGGTGATTGGATGTGCCACGTGGCCATTAATTCAGGTTGTGCTTTAAAAAGACAGATTCTCACTTCAGTTTTGTGAGCTAGCTTCGATTCGGCCCTGGTTCCCTATCAGCCACGCACCGATCTTTTCACCTTTTCCATACACTCATTACAGCGCGAACAGTAGTGAGACAGTCTAGTGACCGTCACTTTTGTCCCCAAATTATTGACTGAATTATGCACCATGCTTGATAATCGTGCATCTCAATTTCTTTTCAAGCTTAGTCCTTGTGAATTATCGTCCCTTCTAACTCTGCTTACAACATTCCAATCTTCATTCTGCTCTTTTATCCAAATGAGCGCATGAAAGCGCCCGGCTAATGGGTGTAAACACTGAATTAAACTATGCTTGTGTCGCTCGTTTCGCCTTGAGCGTATCCAAGGTACCCTTTTCGGGTCAACCTTTTGTCCCGATTTCATTTTACATCAACTGTAGCGGATTATATTTTGTTTTCTGCCTATAAATCTGATGGCTACAGGCCCCTATCTGCATCAGGATTACTGTTTTTTTATTACACCTAAGTGTGATGAATAGCAAACGGGGCAAACCCCATAGTCACGAGGACTTGATGTTCAGTGGTGGAAACCGGCAACTTAAGCTCCGGGACTTGGAGTAGCGAAGCACATAAAGCCCCGATAGGTTAGGCGTGGTATTGAACCGGACGACGGGAGAGCTGCCACCAAAGTTGGGCGGCAGTGGCGGGGCTCGAACCTCGGACCATAGGGTCCAAAGCAGCCACTAATCCACTGCGCCACCACCAAATTAGATGTTATGGATTACTGTGATGTTCAATTCCCCTAAAATCGGTTACGATATCTTAAAAATCGCGCGTAAACCTCGTAAATGGACTGGAAGTTTGATGTTATCAATATTGCCATAAATTTCATTTATAACGCTTGGCGTCTTATTGTTCGATGTCAGGATTGGGGTAGGGTGTGTGTATAATAAGTTCTATTCTATCAGACAATTCATGGTTCATCTTCTACGACGCTCCGAACATTTCCTTTAGTTGCATTAGCTACACATGGTCAAAAATTTCATTTTGCATATATTTCCACAGAAAAAACAACATGAAAGTTTTCATCCGGTTCAATCTGTGTGCTTTAATAACTGAGCTTGAGTGTCGAATTGACGCTGTCTATACCTTTTTCAGTTTAAGATGTCATGTTGCTATGTGGATAGTACCTTGCACAGTATACAGTGAAAACGTTCGACGGGATCCCTGTTTACCCAGATCCATGTGTGTCCTACCTTCATACTGATCTATGACCCCCGAAAATATCGTCTTAAGCTCAACAAAAATGTGCGCCGATGTCCAACCCCCATTTCACGTCGTCCGCTACCAGTTTTTTTTGTATATACATACATATATACATATATATACCACCGGTTTGAAAACAAGCATGGTGCATGGTACCGAAAACACTTCATTTATGAGACTATGAACGTTCGTGGTGAGCACTCGTGGTGCTCAGTCAATTGTTCGTTTGCTGGGTCAAGTAAGAAATGTGGTCATCGTGTGAGAGACCCCACCAAACCCTAATGCGCTCCTTTTGTTTCGTATTCAACCAAGCCTTCGTCGGTTTGCACATGGTGGCATAGCTCTGACTGAATTGTGGGTTGCATTGTCCAATCCGTGTGTGCAAACAAGCAGACAAGGTCATTTTCGGCGCATATTTTTGTTAAGCATGGAACGACATTTTTGGGGGACCATAGATCAGTATGTAGGTAGGATGCACATGGATCTGGGTAAACAGGGATCCCGTCGAACGTTTTCACTGTATACTGTGCAAGGTACTTTCCATATAGCAACATGACATCTTAAGTTCATATTCGGATATCTTAAACTGAAAAAGGTATAGATGACTTATTCGCTTTGATAGGATAAGATTCCAGTGAACATCGGTTGATTTGACATTAAGGTTTTTAGCCAACTTCCTTTGGTGAATTGCCATTGGTCCACCGACTCGGGTATAGCAAAGGGTGTTGGATTTTCGCTCTCTCACTTTGGTGAAATGACAGTCCCGCTACGTGAAGGCAATGAATAAGGCTTTCGTGGCAGACATGTTTTGAGACGCTCGGTTGTGCGAGAAGTGCACGGGTAAATGTGATCAGTCCCAACCCAAGACGCCCTTCAACTGTACTGAGGTCCTCAGAGGCATCCTTGTTGGGAGTCAGCAGCAGCGCATACCCAGTGAGCTGATGGCTAGAACCCAACCGTACGGGGTTCGGAGTCACGCGGATTACCACCAGACTAGCTTTAGCAAGTAGTTTGCCGATAACCCTGTGTCCCAGTACCAATCTGTTATGACCATGAGGCGTTAATTGCCGTCACGTAGCCAGAATGCGACTCACCAATGCTCGTCTTCTCAATAGTAACTCACCACGACTGAGCAGACAATAGCACACCATTGGGCGCCTTACTTGAATTATTTGGTCAGTAGGAGAATAAATGGTTACAAGTTGATTCATTTTGTGGTGTCAAGGTGTCACGTATTTTTTCTTTTCATGTTCTCCGGACTACTTTTGCATTAATCCATAGCACAGCTTCCATCATCCATAGCTCATAAACCGGTCTATACCTGTTGCACACTTCCCCTCCGTCCGTTCAATGCTCGTATGATTTGTTTCTAAATTGCGGTTTTACCCAAGTGATATTCATTCAGCATCAATGGTCCAACCACCAACCTAGCACATTGGTGTCCCGCTAAACGTGGAGCCAAAGCGTGTGGTTGGATTGTTATCAAATACACCGTTAGTAAGTGAGAACCCGTCTTTGTCAGAACAACAAGCATGAGTCTATTTAACCACCTAGATCTATGCTCGCAATTACCGAGATACTAAGAGGTGCCATCGGATGACTTGACTTTAGGGAGTGATACTCAGTTGACCCTCATTCACATGCAGTGCATTTTACTGTCTCTCCGGTAATAACTGATCTTTGTGAAAAGCAGAAGGCTAAATCGTGGGATATTTAGCTGTTTGTAGGGGACTTCGTCGTCTTTAAAGCAGAAGTGTCTTTCACAGTTCAGAACGCACATGAAAACAATGTTGAAAACCTGCTACAGGAATGCACGACTATGGGTAATGATTTTTGCGATGAACAACTATGATCCAAAGGTGCTCCTTGAGTGGCTGATGTCTGGGCATCACTGGCACGGAACATAACGAGGTGGTATCGAATGGACGATGGAGCAAGGCTTCAGTATTATCATTTTGGACCTGTTAGTATCTGTTCCAGCAGTGTTTTCAATTGCTCGTCCAGCATTGTTGGCTACTTCGAATCACTCCCGTTATGCATTCCATCTGTGTACCTATGAAGGTTACCCGAGTATCGTTCAGGAAAATCAAATCACCCGAATGTCTCTGTCTGCTTTGGCATTTGCACACATAGATGGACATGTGAGTTTTGTTCCGTAGGTGGGTGCTCGTTCCTTCGACCAACAGTGTAAGTTGCTCTACTATACCTAATTATTCAAAAATCTCACTTGGCTTGTTTTATATTCCGTAATCCGAAGATATGTCAGGGTTTGCGCGATAAATTCGATCTTTGACGTAGACTGCTTGGTTTCGTTCCGTTGGTCAGATTTCATCATCTGTCCATAATCACTTGCTTCATTTCTCCTCTCCCGTCTCTCCTCCGTGCCCTCTCTCTCTCCGTTTATACACATTCAGCCAAAAACCGAAAAATGTGTTCGTTGTGAGAAGTCTGTCTACGCAAACGAGCGTATGGAGGCAGGTGATAAGGTTTGGCATCGATTGTGCTTCCGCTGCTCCGTTTGTGACATGTCACTGAAGTGAGTACAATCACAGAATAGGCTGGGGAGCGGATTTCTCTCCATATTCATTGTTTTCATTTTGCAAGTGGGTGACAAACAGCATTTTACCTGGTTGGCATTCACTCGTGCACAACAGAGGTCTCATATGAACGAACTGTCAAGTACATGCGATGGAAATGTTTGTGATAGTCAAAAAAAAGCACTAGACAGCTGTTTCGTCCTGTTTGGGACTCGTCAATAGTGCGTGCCTCTTAAACAATCGAATGGGCTAATCCATGCTTGCTACTCTAGAAAAGAACTTTCAAGTACACAAGTTAGTGATTGATTGTGTGACCTGAAATGAGTTCCGGGTTGGCGTGTGGAACGCATCTGTTGGCTGGACGTTTCCGACGGTGAATAATCAGATAGGGTGAAGCGAGCCAGTTAGTAACTTGGAGATTTGGGGGAACTTCGTTTTCACGACGAATTCGGATGCACAGACTTCGTTCCTTAAGCCACATATTCTGCACATCAAACAGTGGCCTATTGCTCCACGCGCTCTCTGCAGTTGCCGCTCCAGAGCTGTGGAAGCCACATCGAGGTTTGTTGATCACCTGGCAGAATAAGTGTTCCCCATACTTCGGCATAGTACCCAAAGGACTAAATGGTCGATTAGATAAACTGAAAGTCGTGGTTCCAAACGGATAGTAGTGGTATTCTTGTTGCTAAATATTGTTCAGCCAGAATACTTTAAGAGACCTGTGCGTGCACTTCGACTGTATACTCGGTGTCAATCATAGTAGTTCGGTTTCCTCTCCTGCTATCCAACAACATTGTACATCCGTACTTACTTTGCATCCACTTGACTTGAAAGCGTTCACTGAAGTTCCCTTCAATGTATTTCGCTGCACAATGATGGCCATGTGAATTCATTCCCTCAACCTCAGAAAACCATGTTTGAGTAATCTTTGTAGACCACATGCACATTAAATACACTAATAATGCTTTTTTCTAAATTTTGCGCGTTCGATACCAGAAGAAAGATTGCCATTTCAGTGGTAAACAATGCATGCCGCGACGAAAGTGTTGAACCCCCATAGATTTTTGGATTTTCTCTTCCGGTAAGCATAATCATCACCAATTTTAAGAATCTGGACAGCGACCAGGTGAAAAGCCGAAATACGAAATTTCAGAAAGCTATATTTTATTTTTATGAAAATATGAGGACGCATTTTTTTACCGCGACAAAAGTATCACGTCTCCCTGGACTGAGGTCGGTTTAATACCGAGTATACTGACCATTACGTCTCAAAACTTCTACCTACCTTACTGGCTTACTCTGTATAGCAATTCGAATCAGGTCCTTGTCGATAGTTTTCTACTACCTAGTCAACGATGACACTAATTCGGAGTGTTGGTGCACCTTTCGAGTAAGAATAGTCCAAATGCTTTCTAATAGGTTCACATCTGAACTATATGCAGGCCATCATTGTTTTGGTGCTTCGACACAATAAGCGGCATTTTGTTACATATAGCTGTATTATCATGCTAGAAATGGCTTTGGGCTGAGTTTCGATCATCAATCCGCTTACTGAACTGCCGCTATTCTTTCCCCCCATGATGCCAGTAGTAGTTCCACGCCTCGAGTCCATTCAAATTAACTTTCTTTTTTTGACTAAAGTGGATAAAACTCCTTTTGTTTTTCCAAGTTACGCGAGTTTCACTCCACGATGAGCGTTTTTCTGTTTGTAAGTTTCTTAGAACTATGCGCATTTTCATTTTCCTGCGTTTCATCCTCAGGACCGTTTTAAGTGTTCGTTGTGTTGTTCGTACCGAACGTCCAACTTACGCAATGCTTTTCCTTGAATGTCATTGAGAGCGTATGGCCACTGTCACCAGGGTTTCGTCATCTGACCGTAGTTTACACCATTCTGTCGACCACTGACTCTCCATGGATGTCTGATGCGCCTGATTTTAGACTGTGTGAAGAGCATGGGAGAGTAGAATAATTTTACCGCAGTGAAAATTGTTTTTCCGTATACTTTTATTAAAATAAAAGATAACTTACTAAAATTTCGTATTTTGGCTGTGCATTTGGTTTTCACCTAGATTTTTTTTATGGTGATGTTTTTGCTTATGGAAGTGGAGTTAATGCAAGAAAATTATAGAGATAATACTTTTGTCGCGGAGTGTATACTCGCTCGTAGCTTTATTATAGGGAAGTTTCGGAGATTTAAGATTTTTCCTCAAACAGTCTAAACATATCAGTAAATACTTCGTTCCTTGATGGGACGTACTTTTACGGTAACCTTCTTAATAGCGTCAACAGTCTTCCTTTCCTGCGGCGCGTGTTTTTGCGCATCGAATCAAATTTCTGTACCCACGTAGCACGCGCATGCTTGACCGTTTTTGACCGTCCGACCAATGCCATGAAATGCAATTCTATTTTTAACTTTTCTCCAACCAATAAATTTTGTGCATTCGTCAAGGTTACACTGCAAATTAAAGTACAATCGGGCCGACTTTATCTAACAGTGGGATATCGGTGCCGGAGGAAACACTCCCTTTTCCGCTCGACTTAAATACGTGCGCGCGCTCACACACACACACACGCACTGTGATAAGCACATGAATAAAGCGCGCCAGTGGGCCTCTGAGATCAGACAAACAGGGATGCACGCGGAGGCAAGAAATCATAAAGGCGGGATGTTTGTTCGATCCCTTTCTACCCACTCCGTGTTTTGGTCCAGTGATCCCTCTTTCACACTCGAATGGTTGTGTGATGCGACACACGGGTTTAGCATTTGCACCGAAATTGATCAATGCATTGCGCCTGGTTCCACAATCCCTTGGCCGGATTTGTTTCCGGTCCTTAAATCACTGTTGACATCTCAACCAGTCAGTTCGTATTCGTCGAATGATAGCATATGAATGAAGTGTTCATGACAGCTTGGGTGGGTTAGCTCCGCTCTTACACATTAAAGAGGAACCAATTTCAAACAGGAAGAACGTGTATGCCGAGTAGAAAATGATCGTTAAACACAGTGCAACCAAATTGCGACATATGACCGGCTATTGGTGATAAGAGACTATTTGAACTCAAACATTTACCGTAATAATTTGTCGAAAGTTCTCAGTTCTAATCTCGGCTGATACGATCATCATATCGTATATGCTGGTGGTAAATCCCAACTATGACGAAACACCTTTCTGGTGTTCTGTTCCCATCAAAACTAGACTGCCAAAGCATTTAGAAAAAGAAACGCGTTTCACGGCTCACTTACTTCTGTGCACGGGACTTCATCACCCGTATTTACCACTGTCATTGGCTGCTTTGTTTAGCCTTCATCACTCTACTTCTTCCTCTGCACATGCAGCAATCTGTGTATTCTTTATCACAGTGATTTACAGTCAAAGAGATAAGCCGCGGAATAATAATAAATACTGCTAAGAGGAAGGGGTGTGTGTGTGTGTGGAGGGGGCGGGCATTTTTGAGAGACTCAATGTGTCTATCTTTAGTTTGAAGCAAGAGAGAGAGAGAGAACGTGCGTGTGGTTAAAATATGTAAAGGAGAAGGGGATTACACAAATCGTGGAAAGGAAAAGAAAAGTGAAAAATAGAAGTCGAACATCGAGGGACAGAAACCTGATATGGGTAACTGGCTGGCTGTGATTGAAATGGTTAAGAAAAAGACATTAGAAAGGGAAGTGGTGAAACGAGTTCAGAAAAACAAAATAGTAATGATAAACGAGAGACATTGATAAATTTACTTAGTCATATGAATTTGACTGCGGATCGGAGGTTAAAGCCGATTCGTTGATCAACCGGATGGCACTGCGTTGAATCCGGCCAAGGAAAAAGAAGCAGAGTACAAAGCTCCACCGCAAAGTGATTTCAGTGGTTCCTCGTCGGGTAGGTTTGAGTTTTACAGAAATTCAAATTCAAATGTTTATCATGAGTAAATTTCAAGCTGGTGTTTATTGAATCTCATAGGATCTGTTAACAATGGGTTCTGTTGGTAGTACGAGTAAATAGCAAATTATAAAGTTCACTGATGGGTGCTGAAAAATTAGGTTTTCCAATGCTTCTTCGAGCCATGACTTGAATGAATCAATGATTAGTGCACAAACAACTTGAACCGTTCAATGGTAGGACGAGTGCATGGTAAATTGGACGTTAAAATATTATCCGGTATATTATCTATTCATTGCATCAGTCAACGCCGCCATCAAAACG
>UZAN01039971.1:82984-99416 GCA_900618425.1 Echinostoma caproni
CAGATTAGCTACAGAAAGACGATCATCGGTATCTTGATGTGTAAGACTATCGAGCGACTGTGTGAATTGACGTGGGTCACTCGAATCGGTCATGTTTAACACATGAGAAATGAAAAACTGCTAGTCAGAGTTCACTGCAACGAACAGTAGATGTTAACATTCCGCAAATTGCGATTTGAGTCCAGTGAATGAAGTTGAATTCGCCATGCAGCGTCAACGTGTCTTTCGCGTTTGAATTACTTTATTCTTGTCAACCCCCGCAAAATTAATGAAGATCAATGGACATCTAATTCGGGCGTGTGTGGTCGAGAATTCGACGCACCCACTATTCGCTTGATCCGTGCTGGTCGTCAGTATCTTGCTGCGCGTCAACACTGTGTGATACAGCACTCGTCTATGTCAAATTCCCAACTCTGAATAGGTTAGACCTACCGAGAAACACTTTCATTTCTCTATTTGATTGCAACCGGAANCGGAAACAGCACTGATATATCATGTAAATTGTTCTATGTTGACGATTCGTATACGCAAAAAACTAGGTGTATCCATCGTCATACTTCAGTTACATTTTTTCTAACATTTTATTCTTTTGTTTCCTCTTTTCCAGTCTGAACAACTACAAACAAAGCGATCAAATTCTCTACTGCACAAAACACTACAACGAGAACGTGCTAGCCAAAAACACACAAACCCCTGTTTGAACCGACCAGTGGAGTCAAGCATTTGTCGGTCTCATAAAGCTCCATTACTCATCTCACCGGCGCAATTTCCTTCCCTTTTCCTCTCTCTCTCTTTCATTTTGGCATCGTTTTTACACGATTTTGCATGCCTTAGCTATATTCTGCTGCTTTTGACTCCCCGCCGTCCTCGCTTGAGCATACACACTCTCAATCCCTTTGTGCCTGTTGCATATTTTTTCAAACCTGCAAATAAAGTACATTAGATCATGTGACCTCGGCGTGTGTTCGTGCGGTTCTGGACTGAGGCTGTTGTGTACTTGACCTTGTAGTCACGGTTCTTGTGTAGAGAGAGAGAGTATCATGGTAGTTAGGGTAAATATTTTCTTCCCTGATTACTCATCTTTTCTGTCACGTTCTACAGAATAGACTAGGTACCGTTACCAAGGTAACACCGTGGTTTTGTGTCACTTGAATAGCCCCTAAACAAAATCCTATCCTTCAGATTGTTTCTCTAATTCACGGTGTTCAAAGAGGAAAAGAGCAATGCTCTATAGACTAGAATGAAGGTGGAAGAAGTCTGCCATGTGAAACCATGATTGTTTAGTCTGATCTATTCACGCTGATTTCCATTTCTCTGTGGAAAGAGGCAGACAAGCATTCGTTGTATGCATCATTTCAGTTCAGAATGAAAAGGGTTTATTGTCAGTGAATGCCAAGTCAGCTATCAAGATATCGAAAGCATTAAACCGATGGAGAGTTACGGTCTGCACGTGGAAGAGACGAACAAAGAAAGATCATCCCTAGGTCCCCAGCCGGGAAGCCTAACGTTACCTATGTGACCGAGTCTCTTGGTTAGGGTTTTCATACACTCGTGCCAGGTCTTAGCTTGACCACCATTGGCTTTATTAAACCCACTATCTCGGCGAACATCGCTCGCCTGGGCAACCTACTTGGTGACATGCGTAACACATTTCCCAACCAACGTAATCTATGGAGGCCGACCACTTGCTCCAGTGCGCGACCGCGATTACCTAAATCTCTGCGCCTTACCTCAGCATTGCTCGTCCGGCTGCCCCACCAGATTCATGCAATGCTGGGTAGACAGCGATGTTCAAAATCACCGATAGTGTATTTTTATCCCGTTTTCTTAATGGCCAAGTTTCTGTGCCGTACAGCAGAACTGGCCGAACTGCTGCAGTATACTCTCGACCCTTCACAGACAGTCGGATGTCACCACAGCGCCACAGATGGCTCAGGTTGGAAAATGCTAACCAAACCTGTTTTCGAGCTGACACTTCATCCATGAGATGTAGCTTCCCAAAACTCATCCACTTGCTCTATTCCATCACAACGAGACTGCACCTTAACGTAGTGTNAGTGTGATGGCTTGCGTGCCTCCATGACCCTGTGAGCTAAACAGGATGGCTTTTCACAGTCGTAGATCCAATTATGCCTGAAAGGTCAACGGGTAGAGGCCAGACGAAGCTCAGTCTCACAAAGCCAGCTGCTTGGGCACCTGGCTTCCTTCTATCCACACCCGCCCTTGGAGAGGCCACTACAGCAAATAAACACGGTGAAGGGCAGTTTACCAGTCAAAAAACCCCGCTAGATGGACGTAGAAGCGGGGTAAATGGGGCTTTCTGTCGACGGTGGGAGAAGTCTTCGCACTTCATTGGACAGCAACTGCCCGCTCAAGCTGGGCAGCCCCAGCCAATAAGGTGCTGTCTCGTCCACGTTCTGCTTGTCTCATTGGGTGCATGAGGCTAAGGGCCGATCTCGAAAAGCGGACCGATAATCAACGCACCAGCGAACAACACAATCAATCGAAATTCAAAGGCCTTGCGTGACAGGTCTCTAGAAGCTCCCACACCGATGCTTCGTCCACTCTCCCGCGTTGGATTTACGCCCCGCTGCCTTGTGAATCAGACTTTTGAGTCCAAGGCTCCGGTTAGGGTAACCTAAGAAAAACCCCTTCGTCGGTGTGGGCTACCGCGAAGTATCCCGTGCCTAAAGGTCTTAGGGACCCATTTGAAAACCCATCTGTCTAGTCCTTCTTCTCAATCCCAAATAATCCCAGGTGCCTCTTCTTTACGAGACCCATCGGATATCACTCAGAGTAGAACTAATAAGGTCAACCACTTAAAGGCTATCAGAATTTTTAAATCAAAATCCCCTTTTCACCTAGCTGCGCTCATTGTCCGCACACTCTATCAGATAGGTCAACAAGCTGCTTTAGCTAGAACCCTTGAAACCTTCCATTTAGATGTATGCTGTGTCTCCGAAACGCGCACACAAGACCCTACTTCAGTCATCTCCCCGCTCTCCGGATAGTCTGAACCTCACACTTCACTCTCCTTGTGTCAGGCGATTCGGCAGCCGAAGCTCGTGGTGTTGCTGGTGTTGGGATCGCGCTAAGTGTCAAGACCGAGCGTTCACTTCTCGACTGGACTCCGGTTAGCAGCCGACTTTGCGTTGTACTTCTGGATGGTTCAGTACGAGTCAACAGCTACAGAACGAAAGGTCGATGTTTATTCGTCGTATCCGCATATGCACCAACTGATTGCGGTATGCCAGAAGTGAATAATGAATTCTACAAGGACTTCTCTCAACTCCTCCAAAGTGCTCGATCAACGGACGTCGTGGTAATCGCTGGATTCTTCAATGCTCAAGTGGGATCCCTGGACGGATCAGAAAGGCCACTTGGTGGTTCACATGCAATCCCAACCAACCGGACTGACAACGGAGAACGCTTACCCCAACTTTGCGCTGATCACGGACTGTTTCCGTCAAGCACGAAATTCTTGCACAAGGAACGACACCGCCTTACATGAAGACCACTAACCGTTTCACAGCACTGGACTCAAATCGACCATATACGCATCAGCTACCGCTTGCGTGGATCCATTGAGGACTACCGCTCCTACTGGTCAACACCCGTAGACACGGACCATGCTCTGCTACGAGCGACATTCTCCCTACGCCTAGTAAACAACCGCAGAAAGGCCATCGAAAATGGATGTCCACTATACACTATCAGCGACAGTTGCAAATCGGCCTTCGAAGCGAAACTATCAGATCGCCACTCAGCTCAACCATCAGCTGGAAAACTCAATGAACACTGGATGACAATCAAAGAAGCGATCAAAACAACGGCAAATTCTGGTGCACGGTCAAATGAAAACGATTAATCTCCTTGACCTCGATTGCCTTGCTGAACGCTCGCAAAGACTTTCCTCCGGATTCAAAAAACGACAAAACACGCTAATCCCTTAAATGTCAGCTCATCAAGAGTCCGAGAAATGACCGCGCGAATTGGTAGTTAGGGAAGTGGAGGAAAATGGAGAAGGCTGCGGCCATTGGTAATAGTCGCAATCTTTACCGAATCATTAGGAGCAAATGTTCAAGGAAAGTAGGCGTAAGTGAGGNTAAAGGGTCCGACGGCATACTGATTCATATTCAGCAAACTCGATTGATCGCAGGTGTCCAGGAACTGTAACGCGTCACTCTAGGGTAGGCGTCATCACTTGGCATGGATCACCACAATTCTCTATCTTCCGCTTGAATTTGCTTCCAACATTTCAATCTTCGTTCTGCTCTTTTATCCGAATGGGTAACCAAAAGACAGCAATCGTAACCGGCTCACGAAAGTACATGGTTAATGGTTGTAAAAACTGAAACTGAAACTGAAACTTGCTCTATTAGTTCTCCAGTTAATGAGGCTGGGTGCTGGACCAACCCTTTCTTTTAGTAACATTTAACACTTTGAAGGTGCAAAAAGCATACCGATCATGGATACACTAGCACTCAAACTATCCAGAAAAGCTTGTAACTTACCTGGATCCTCGCTTAGTAGCACAATGCCGTCTGCATATTCTGAATCAAACAGTCTGCCATCTGGGAGCAAATCGATGCCAGTATCCTCGCACGAGGATAGACCTGTTTCCAAAATCACATCTTTAACGAAAAGAAATAGAAAAGTAGGTGCATCCCTGTCGAACATCACTTTCCGTGGTGAACTCAGGTGAAAAGGTGCCGTAAGCTAGGACTCGGCTTCGGCTATTAACATAAAGGGATTGATATTGAAAGAAACTTCTCGGGCACACCCCTCAGAGAGAGGCAGCGCCAGCGTTTAGAGTGGTCGATTGAATCGAAAGCCACTTTCAAATCCAGGAAAACAGAGATGGTGGGTCTACGAAAAGAATGTCAGTGCTCCGGAGTTTGGCGAAGAGTGAAGATGCGATCCATACAACCTCGATTAGGTCTAAAGCCAGCGTGCACTGTTCCCGTGCGGCAGACAATCGACGGAGTGTGATCCCAGCGAGATTTTTAGAGATGTTGATTAAACTGATTCCTCTGTGGTTTTCCCTAGAGGATCTGTCACCTTTCTTGTAAATCGGTATGATCACTGAATCACACCATTCAGTTGGAACCTGTTCTCTCTCCCTCACTGAGCCCAGGAGTTTCTTGAACTTAAAAATCAATCCTGAACCTCCATCCTTACAAACCGATGGGGACAGCTCGTTCATATTGGAGTCCTTAGATCCGTAGGGATAACTGATATCCCGGGTAAGATTTGTTTCACATGGAGGACTGATGTTAACTGGCAGTAGTTGCCCATTTGACGTGGAGGTTAACAGGCCTAATTTCAATAGGGGCCAATGGGACTTGGCCTCGAAATATTCTGTTCATCGTTCAAGACGGCATTGCTGCCTGAATCCATTTTCCACCAAACTCCGTAATTTTATCACTTACGCCTACATTCCTTGGGACCGTACTCCTAAGTAAACGGAAAAAATTGGGACTATCACCGATGACCGTGGTTTTCTTGATTTCTCTGCATTTCCCTTTCTACCGCTTCTCACGGTCTTTCCTCTGACTCTTAGTGAAGTGGCGCTCAAGGGACTTGGTTCCAGTGTTGTGTTTGGCATCCCAACGGAATGTCTTTGCGAATGTCCCGCAAGGCAGTCGAGGACGAGGATATTAATCGTTTGTGTTTTTATTTGCACGTCAAAATCTACTGTTGTCTTGGTTATCATTTGTATAGCTTCCTTGATTACCATCTAGTGTCTATGGTCTTCCTCGGTTAGTGAGTTGGGAATCATGCAGTAACGGTGAATCTTGATGTATCGAATGCATATTCTGTTATCTGAATCGAACCATAACCGCTCCTGGTTGCGTGGTTGGCACCTGCACCATTCGATCACCGAGTTTGACTCACTGTCCTTGAGTTTTCAACTTATCGCGAAATCCGCAGTTTATCGAACCGCGAACATGGTGATGGATCACTGCAAGCGTATGGTAAAATAAACACCGATAGAAATGGCTACCAATAAGAAAAAGTTGAAAGGTTCTGAGCGTCACTCAAACATAAACATACTTGAGATTTGAGATTAAAACAAGTTAAACCACCAATCGATAGCACCTGTGAGACAAACGGATCACGAGTACTTGGGTTACAGACAAGTACACGACAGCTTTTATCGTGGTCGCTGAACTGCTTTAGTTGAAGTCAGTCGTTACTACTTTCCAGCTGGCCGAGACCTTTCTGAAATGATTGTGGTGTATTTTCCAATATCATTTTCGGTTATGATTTCATCGAGTGGAAAAATGAATGTTTTTAACAATCTTTGGAGACGGACTTTGATTATGTTTGGTGTTCTTCTTTGATTTCCATTTATCCGTAAAACATGGGATTTCATGATAGGTTTCGTATTGTGTATCCCAGAGCCGCGGATGCAGCCTGCATGTAATAAAAGAAACAGGGTTGTCAGCCTAATCCTAATTCGGCGGTAAATTGAGGTTCCAGTCTGTTAAAACAACCCAATGCACCATCAACACTAAATCAACTACTGTATGCTGTCCCAGATAACGTTTAATGGGTAAAACGACCGCATAGCACATTGAAATAGTCAAATGACTGCTTGTCCAAAGCAGCCCAGTTGAGGCTCCGTGAAAAAGGCTTACCGATGGTAGACCTATAAACTAAAACAAGCCTCGGTTGAATTTAAAGTTCAGAAGCTGTTAGGTTTGTGTGTGGATGGCCTGCCTCTTCTGTGCGCATAAAGAGAACGGCGGGGAAATTCAGTGAAGTGGTTATATCGATCAGCATGGAACCATTTGTTTCAGTCATTTTGGTACGATGCGCCCTCGATCACAACTAAGCAAAGTAAGATTGCGGGGGTTCAGTGTATTTCCTCTAATGTGAGAAACAAAAATGGAACACATGAGAGGCTGCACAAATTTTCGACTGGCCATGCTTAAAGAGAAAGGATCATTGCTATCGGGTACAAATCTTTTGTATTCCTCTAAAAACGGAATCCGGTATTGTATTAATGTGAATGAACCAATTCGATACCTTATGCACTACCATAAAACTCAATGCATTCCTGTCCAAAAATGTTATGTTCAACTCAGCATTCCGTAAGTTTTACAAGATGACCGCAGTTCACCTTTTCATCACCTGGCCAGGTTCGTTCAGGTGGGGTCAGCAAATCACACCAACTACGTTCCGTTAGCATCTGGTTGTACTCATTCGGGATGCATCGAATAATTGGCCTCACTGAGGTCACCTGAACATGGATTAAACATAGTTAAGGCATGTGGTTGTCCCAGTCTGAAATTGTCTGCCGATTCGTGCCAGTACGTGTTAGATGTGGATTGTGCGCCGTCCCACCAAAATCGACCTAGACAGTCTGTTACGATTAGTTGTATCTGACTGAAATGATCTACAGCTCCGTGACAATTTCAATCGGAATATCGATGGCGTTACAAACCATTTGATGTTCTGCGTCTTGGGACCAATCAGTTGTGCTGAAATGGAGCTGGATTAACTACGTACTTGACGGCACTCGCGGTGTGCTGGAGTGATGACAAAAGCAGGTTACTCACGTAGGCAAAACTATGCATGCACAATTCGCTGCTGTCTGTCGATTCTAATGAGATGGAGGTTTATTCAAATGCGATAGAGATATTTGAGCAGGGGACAGCTGTTTCGTCCTGTTTGGGATTAGCCAGCAGTGCGTACTTTTTTTGACAGGTTCGAGTCCTGACATAAAACTACGTATTGCTAACGAGTCCCAAACAGGATGAAACACCTGTTCAGTGCTCCTTATCAGTCATCACAAAGATTTCTATCACATTTGAATGCATTTAACTGGTGTGGAACGAAAGATTTCCCAATGAATGAAACCCACACCCAAGATCATCAACAACGCCTGGAGCCTGTGCAAAACCGAATGGATTAAACCAAACATCCACCTTCTAGATGGAACACTACTTACACGATCTAATTCCGGTTATTTTTAAACGCATTCACGAATTTGACATATAACCAATTTTACGAAAAGTATTTTAATGAGATCTTTGGCGTCCGATCGTGGTAGACAAAGGTTGTTAGCTCAACGCTGCAGGAAAAAATCAGGTGGGGTTTAAACTACCAACCTACCCGTCTGGAAGACAGAACTCTTTCTGAAAATTGGCCCATTCTTGAGACAAAATTAACCAATAAGAATCCATTCAATATTTCAGAAGTTTCGTGGAATGTACCGGAAATTGCGAGCAGTCATGTGAGTCCCCAGCGAGCTCAATCTTACTGGTAACCTCTGCCCTGGGACTTTCTAATATCGGTTATCGCACACTTATTCTAGAACACTCATGGCCAGTTCAAATACATATATAATGAGCATCTTTTACCCTGAATGCAACTGTTGCGCTGATATTGTTGGCTTCTGATTGGGGAAGTCGACCATTAAAGGGTTGAAATTTGACGTTGACAACGTGATTTGGCGAAACTTAACAATAAGTACCTACAGATTAGTGAAGTTTGTCAATTGACTATTCGTTTCACGACTCAGCGGATCAGTATGAAATCTTCAATAATCGAATGATACACAACCTTATGCACGCAAATAAACAGTTTCCATATTTTCGTATTTCCATTGAAACACAGACGTTTATTTCTGGAATTCCCCAGGGTACATTGTTACACTTTTAATGCACTTGTAATTATTTAGTGATAAACTGAAAAGGACGATGTGTACCAGGAAACGTGAAATGACCATGCATGTGTTTTCTCACTTCATTTTAACAGACGTCTTTTCTATGCGCCTCACCCTCTGGCAACTTTTGTTCGTGGTCTGCCTTCAGGGACTGGCGTTACGAAGTGTACAAGTACAATGAACTAATTCCAGATACATAATACAAATCCATTTTCTTAGCTTTTTAGTCACTCATCGCCTAATCAATGATTCAGTTTACTTTAAACCGTTGAGTTGTCAACTATGCTCCTAATACAGTGTTCGTGTTATTTCAATTCGGTTTCTGCCTTTGTATGCGGTCCCAGTAGTCACCAACACACCTCGGAAATACGGATCGATCTTATATGATTGTTCTTCATGCCAAATAATGAGAATAGAAGGCAAAAAATAAGAATAGCATTTTTTTCTTTCCAATTTTAGAACATGGTTCTTATTGTACGGTGTGTTGTTCCGCTATAATCAACCGTACTTCTGATTTATCCACACACACACACCAAAAAGTAAAGAGTTCTTTCACAAAATCGCATTTACAATCCGATACAGTTATCTGTACCCGGCGAATACCTGCATAGGCTGGGAGACAGTTCGTTGTTTGATATACTGCCGGTCAATGTTCCCTGACTGTAGATGAACAGGGATTTATCACTCCGACATCATATGAATCGATGACGCACTAGCACAGAAATTAAGCATCTCAGCATCGCTGTCCAAAATCGAGAGATTGAAGATTTACTAGTCTCTCCCTCCTCACCCCTTCCCGTACGAAACAGATTCCAGTCCGTCTTCTTCCAATGTTGACAGATAAAACGTTTCCTCGTTTCCTGTCTTAGAGTGTGCCTACGTCCGAAGGTAAAGGAACAGTGCTTGTCACATGACTGACCACAATCGATTTGAAATTGGCGGTTGTTCAATGGTGTTGTATCGGTTTTGGGGTAAACGGAAAAGCATGTAAAATCAATATTTATGTAACGGATACTGATAAACCGATCAACTGTATCGAATCCCCACATTTACCAATCTAGATATTGTTCATCTTGTAACCAAATATTTGTGCTCTGCACTAAGTTGCTAATTTATTATATCCCCAGGGGAAAAAATTGTATTGATCGAAGAGGTATAACTCTCTGTTAAGATTCTTGCATTGTCTATTAGGTACAGATTGGCTACGTGTTACAACACTGTTTGGCGAAAAATACGATTTATCTTTAGTGTCCAAAAATCACAGACTGCTCTGATCTCTGAGGTGATTCCTTTGTGCATCCGCTTCTCATTAGCTTGATTGTGGAGCCTCCCCCCCCTCTACCTTATCCTTTCACCCAAAACAGTCAGGGGAGGGGGGAGTGGTAAGGAAATTCGAACGAGCCGTTTGAGACAGTTGACGGGAGTGAAATCGACAAGATGAGTCCCGGAGAACCAAATAAATGGTCTCAGCTTAAACAACGGTGGGTGCTTAAATTTGAGAATGTACACTCTTGCTGCTGCTTCCAGTTGACGAAAATGGGAAAAACCCTGCTGTCTTGCAGAGAGGAATTCTTGACTGGATGAAAAGCAAAAGATGCATTGATTGTCACCCATAGATTTGGTACTGGTTTTCCGGGGACTCCCCTGAGGATTGTGGTCTGAAAATCGAATGCAACTTCGGAGATAGCCGTACAAACGAGTTGCATAAGTTTGTCCGGATATAAAGATCATTTTATTGAATCCAACAGTTTTCCACCAGAAACAAAACGAATGCTTCTCATTTCCAAATAAAAAAACTGAACTAGGGGATCTCACTTGTTGGTTTCTCGTTCGAATAGTTCAGTCACCTTGTTTCCTATCTCTAGGAGCAAAACATCACCAAAGGATCGAACCAAACTGATTCTTTAATATGTGAATAAGTTTTCAAGACTCCTCAAAAAATTATTTCACAACTGCATTTAATAATTGTTACCATTAAAAATATTCGCATTGTTTATAGTTAAAAAAATATAAGCAAAAAGATAGAACAAAACAAACAGTTTGAATTTCATTCGTGACAGATCATCAATCTTATATTTGTCCCGTTTTAATCAGTCGCTGCGAGAAAATGGCGTTTTTTTTGTTTAGCTAGATCGTGAACTAAACATTTTAATATGCATATATCCCTGTGTGACTCATTGGTTTTAACGAAACACTGTTAATCTGAGAGAAATCAACTTTTTTGCACCCCTTCAACAACTTGACTCGTTAATATAACATGATCGTTAGCTGGCGAAATCATCGAATAAATACAACGCTTTTTAAATGCACTCAAAAACCACGTTCTGTAGTTTCGGGAAGAAAACAGACATTTTCGGATGATGTGTTTTCTTGCATCATCCGCAAAAACCAGATGGAACGGTGTGGAACGTAGAACGATAGTTTCAGTTCGAAAACGGCAAATTTACCTTTATCCGAAGAATTTAATGCCAGTTCACCTGGAAGATGAAAATAATGCACTATCGGCCCCGTTCTTAAGCATCTGACACACTTTTGAACTTAGTAGAAAACGAACGGAAATTTATTCTAAGGGATAAGGCCCCTCACAAAAGGAAAAGAACAACGCATGTAACAAGAACGGTGAGTAAATCGGGTTTCCAATAGAGTCCACGATACTCTATGTTTCATTTAAACCAGTTGATAAAAAATCAAGTATAATTTTATTTTTCGTGCTATTAATACAAACGACTAGAGTCGTTTCAAGGTGTTCGGACAATGTTCTACAATGAGCCAGATTCTCCCCAAGCCTGGCAAACAATCGCAGAGAAGACACCAGAAACCAATACGATACAATATAAGCGATAGTTGCCAATCGGCTTTCCAAGTGGAACTCTCTGA
Organism: Echinostoma caproni; assembly: GCA_900618425.1. Taxonomy (NCBI): domain Eukaryota; kingdom Metazoa; phylum Platyhelminthes; class Trematoda; order Plagiorchiida; family Echinostomatidae; genus Echinostoma; species Echinostoma caproni. The sequence continues at coordinate 94,539 of UZAN01039971.1, forward strand.
TCGCCTTTTAGTTCCACGATTCAGTGACCAAGGAAACTATCCGAATGCCAATCAAAAAAACAACAGTGGATTCTGGAGCCCGATCAAAACACAAGCGAATGATCTCGTTCACCGCTGCCTTGCGTGACGTTTGAAAAGCCATTTCTTCTGATGTTCAGTTTCAGTTTGTACAACCATTAACCATACACTGGTTGTGATGGCTGTCTTTTGGCTGCCCACTTTGATGAAACAGTAGGAGGAAGACAGGAACGTTGAAAAAGAGTCGAAAAAAATGAAGAATTCCAGTAGACTAAGGTTGCAAAGAAATTTAGATGATGCACGAACGCCACTGTTTACGACATTCAGCTTCATCACTCGGTATCTCTAACCCCGGTTAACACGATCTCGAGGTCCCTACCAAGGAAGCCTAACGCAGCCTACCTGTACTAATCTCCCGGTTAGGACTTTCATAGCCACCAGCCAGGTCTTAGTTCGACCACCTTTGACCTTTTCCCACCCACTGTCAGCCTCGGCAAACATCGGCAACGTATTTGGTGACGTACGCAACACGTGCCCCAACCAACATAATCCATGAAAGTCGACCACATCCTCCCGTAGACGACTGTGAATGCCTAAAACTCTGCGCTTAACCTCATCATTGCTTTTCCGGCAGCCCCACCAAATTCGTGCAATGCGGCTTAGAAAGTGGTATTCAAACACCGACAGTTTATCTTAATCCTGTTTTTCTAATGGCCAAGTTTCTGCACTTTATTGAAGAATTGGTTAAACTGCCCCAGCATACAATCGACCCTTCACGGACAACTGAGTATCGCGGCGGTGCTACAGATGCCTCAAGTTGGCAAATACCAATCGAGAATTATATATGCGTGCCGACAGTTTGTGATGAGTCAACCCCTCCAGAATCCGCCAGCCAAGTGCCAAGTGCGTTACACCCTCTGGACAACAAATTACAGGCCAATTGTGCCAAACAATCATACGTCGTGCGGTCCAGACAGAAGGTCTATGACGTCAAGAACACAAGCAGGAGATTGATAGATACCCGTATAACAAATAAACTTCCTTTGTACATGTTATTTAGTCCCTTTCTTTCGATAAACGAACTTCTACTTCTGTGGCCTTTTCCCTGTGTTCCGGTAACAGGAGATTCCAGCGTGCAATTGCTAGTGCGGTTCTATGTTTTATTTGCGTCCGTGATTCGTATAAGGCATCCAGCCCGAACGGGCTGTTCCCGTCAGTTTTTATGGATGGAGGTTCAGCGTTGCTTCTGGAGTTGACGAAACTCCTGGGCTCTTTGTGGAACAGCAAAGAGATTCCAACGGAATGTTGTGAATCGGACATTTTATCGACTTATAAAAGAGGTGATAGATCCTCTAGGGAAAACCACAGAGGAATTAGCGTACTCAAGTTCTAACTGAGATTCTACCCTGTCGTTTATCTGCCGCACGTTAACACTGCACGTGTGAGAATCAGACTAGTTTTAGACCTAGTGGAGGTTGTATCGATCACATCTTCACTTTTCGTTAAATTCTAGATCACAGACACTCTTTTCGTTGATCCACCATTTCTATCTTCCATGATCTGAAAGCGGCTTTCGATTCAGCCAACCGCTCTAAACCCTGGAGCTGCCTTTCCCTGAAGGGTGTGCTCGAGAAGTTTATTTCAATTTTGCGATCTCTTAAGACTAAGAGCCGAAACCGAGTCCGAGCTTACGGCACTTTTTCACCCGAGTTCACCACAGAAAGTGGTAATCGCCAGGCTGCCCTCTATCTGCATTTCTATTTAATTTTGTCATCGATTCGACCGTAGAACCAGCCCTCAACCTCACTTTGACTCGAGAAGTAATAGACCAAATGTACAATTTTTTAATTTGGGTATTTATATCTCACCTGACGGACGCGTCACAGAAGAACGGTTGGTGTGTATACAGAGGGCTTGATGTGTATTCGCCGACCAGAGACGTCGTAACATCCAGTTGTCTGTTAAATGCAGCTGCAGTTCGGCTTGTTCTGCTCTATGTTGCGTAGACTTGGTCATTAATCGGAGCAGGATAAAAATAGAATGTCGGTGTTTGAACGCCGCTCTTTCCGTCGCATTGCACGAATCTGGTGAGGAAACCGGATAAGTAATGCTGAGGTAAGTCGTGGGGTTTTAGGTTGTCGCGTTCGTCCAGTGGCGTCCGTGGTGGACCTCCGTCAACCGCGGCTATCTGGCCATGTATAGCGCATGTCACCAAATAGGTTACCACGGTGAGCGATGTTTGCCGAGGGAGGCAGCGGATGGGAAAAGGTCAAAGACTGTCAAATTAAGACCTAGCATCAGAGTAGGAAAACTTTTAATAGGAGACTAGGTCACATAGGTCACGTTAGGTTTCTTGGTTGGGGACCGCGGGATCATTGTGACCCATGGTTAGAGACAGTGAGCGATATGGCTGTCGCAAACAGTAGCGCCTGTGCACCTAATCGTTATTCTTGCAACCGCAGTCAATAGGAATCCTCTATATTATCGTTGACTGTACTCTCAAGATTCCATTGTTCCTCCTGAATTTTTTATCCGAATGAGCACTCATGAGACAGCAACAAAAACCGGCGCATGAAAATGCATGGTAAATGGTTGTAACATCTTCAATTGAGCCGAAGCATCGAATTTCTAATAACTGCATTTAGCAACTGACTACTCGGGTGCTTGTCAGTAGCCCGTTTAGATGAGATTGTTCTGCACATGTAGACGTAGTAGGAGGATTATTTCTCACCCATGGGCACGATTCTCGCCTGTAAAATTTACTGTGAAGAGGGTATATCTGGGAGTCAGCATACTCCCTGAAAGCCGCTCCGTTCTGGGACAACCAATGAATCTCAAGTGATTGACAGAAACCAACAATCAACCAAGGTGGTTGAAAACAATCATTCTGTGTATGCACTCCCGCGTCATCTCTCTTCTCTATAAACAACCATGCATTTTGCGTGATAAATGAATTCCTACACGCTTCCAGTCGTACTCTATCTTACCAGCAGTGAAGTCATTATCCGGATGAGGACCATTATCAGAAGACAAGTATTTGAGAATGCAGTATCAAGACAATACTGTGTGGTTCTAACAGAGAAAGAAAATATAATTCAATCAAGATCACCGAAAGGCCCATCCTTAGTTCACTGAGTCCTCAGATTTCTACAACGACGTCATCTCAACTCACACGAGAACAGCCACAATTTTCAAACCCTCTGAAATTGCCAAATAGTAATTTGGACCTCTTTTCGGATTGATCAGTTTCATTCGCCGACAACCGTATCTCATACTATCCGGTGTTCTAAATAATGCTTCCATTTCTTCACCTATCAAACGCAACAACACGTGACCATCAAGATAGATAGGTAATGGCAGTGAACAGGTTCTCTAAAAAATGACGGGTATATGGTAGTTGCATCGGGACATCGAGAGTGTGCTAAAAAACGGTACAGCGCCTTATTTTCATGCTGTCCGAGAGCATATTCCGGTCAAAGTCAAACCACGTCTGACCTTTTATTGAAACTTCAATTTCACACTTTTTCTTGTTTATCTGGGAACATAGTACTCTTTTTTCGTTTGGCGTAGATGAAACCCCAACGTAAAAATAAATGGTTCTGGATAAGCATCTTGATTGTTAAGGCCCAATTCCAATCACAACACTCAGGCACAGTATCGGTAGGGACCCATAACCCAACATGAGAACCGGGAGAAAGATTTAACGCATGTTTGTTGGAATACTCCAATCGATTAAGTGATTGCACAAAACTAGTATAAGCTGGTTGACAGTTAAAGCAGCCTGGAAGGAGATTGAGATAGTATCTGTCATGAAAAACTGCATCACATGATTTGAAGATCAATGGGGCGGACGGACGAATGCGTATGTAGCAATAAAAAATGATCTAGTGTCTTCCACCCATTGTATTCCAAAAATTACCAGTGGAACTTTGTCAAAATCTGTTCCTCCAAAAAACCAATTCTGACAACTGGTGGCGAAGTGACAGATGTACTCCATATGGCTCACGTAACACATCGAAGACAATTTCTGTTAGCACTAAAGAATCGTGATCTACATTAGTTTCCTTGTCATCACTCAAGCAACAAATCGGATAGTTGGTCATCTCTAAACGCATTATTTTTTCCCACTCCACGGTTAAGGTAAACCTGAGGATAAATTATGGGCTTATTAGATATACCATGATAAACCACGTTCAGAGACGAACAACTGTTTTCGATGATCTACCTGTCACTCTGTACAGATCACATAACCAAACGACATTTTAAAAGGGCTATATAGTGACTTTTTGTGTTCAGAGCAAATGTAGCATGAGTTGAAAAGCTGGACTTCCAGTCGATCGAAGGTTGTGGTGATTGGCCGGGAGAGAGAGAACGGGGGTAAATGATCGACTGTGTTTTATACCGCCAGTTCATCATACCACTGTAATCATGTTGCGTTATCTGTACATGCTGATAGCTCTGTGGCCACGGTAGTGGCACAGTATAGGCTATTCCCTTTTGTGTACGTAGGGTGATGTGAACAAACGGATGGCACTTGCTTCCACGGCGGCTAGGGTGTGAGGATGCAACAATTTGGATGGATGCGGTGATACTCAAAAAATCATTCTGAAGGCCTATTCAAGCTTTATTTGTTGACATCATTCTGCTAAGTGAGTGAGAAATCGCCTCCTGTGACACCTTCTCTGTCGTGTCGATGCAAGCTTGGACAGTACTCTTCAGTGATTCAGGTTTATTGCCTCACCAATTCGGCCGATGTGGATTGCGCTGCAAACATAGGTGAAGGAATATATTGTTGTGTCAGGTCTAAGCGTACGAATGACACGAACGACTCTTGCTTAACCCCCAACGACAACGCGGAGA
>UZAN01039972.1:8734-29248 GCA_900618425.1 Echinostoma caproni
TTCTTAAAGGAACCTGGTTACCACCATTAAAAAATATTTATTCAAAACATTTTAATCTTTGGTATCCGTGGGGAGAGGTTAAACTTTTACTGAGTTACTCATCTATTACAGAGGTTATGTTGGTTTGCTTGATAGTTAAAAAATGGGGCCACTGATGTAGGTCAACCGATAGCAAGAGTTATTGTTTTCGGTGAAAGTAATTCAAAAATACCATTTGGCGCTCCTAGAGGATTTGACATTATAGCTGTCCTAGTTTTAACTTAGATAAACTCTTTTTAGACATTTGAAGAATTAACTAAATGTGGATGCTGATGATCTTTTTTGAATTATGTTTTTATTACACTGGCAGCAATTTTTTCGTGACACCTAGTGTTAGGATAGGTGAGAAATAAGGTCCAGGTAAAAATGCAGCATGTGTATAAAAGCGGTAGACTTGATCTCTACTGACCGGCATAGATATGGTCAGTAACTAAATACGACTCTTGAGCTGTTAGCAAACTGTATTTAACGGCATGTGTAGATTTTTCCCCAGACGCAGAGTACCGTTTGAAACTCACCTTACTTCGATATCAAACCAGGGCGCGGAGTTATCATTTTGATTCTTTTCCTCAACAGTTTAAATAATCTTGTAATCATATCCTGATTTTCATATAGGACGTTGACAGACGCGTGTACTGTTCAAGTCTCGCCGTGATATCAATACGCTCGCCTATCAGCACAGATTTTCCCAGCCTCTTGTTGAGACGCAGGATGGGAAATGGGGAGGCTATTATCTTTTGATGTTCAATCCAATGAGCCCCCAATCCTAGGGCATCTTCTTCGCTGGCTTTGCACATATGCTTACGCGTCTGTGTGTGCTACGTGTGTTTCTCTCCTGTAGTCTGACCAAGCACTTTTTTCCATATTTCGCTGACACCAATGGATCATGCATGCTCGATCGATATATTGGTCGTTATTTTCGAGATTCATGTCCAGTTGGGCTGCTTGAAGACCATATCCCGTTTCTATGTTATCTGCATAGTAACACCAACACGTTTTTATCCTTCAAGAACCAAACAAGCAAAAGGAGCATTTTGACCCAGTATTCAGAATGGCAAGAGATTCCTATCAAACCAACTGCATTTTAGTGACGTGAAAACAGTCAACAAAATATACTACACAATATACACAATATATATACATATATATATATATATATATATATATATACAATATATACGGTAAAGCAATTTATAGTTCTATGCAAACATCCGGAAAATGTGTCCTGCGCACATTGATCTCTTGATAGGTCTCTTTTTTAACTCTCGTATTACATGTGAGAAAGCCACGACCTGCAACCTAGTGTTCGTTTACAACCTCTGAATTTGATTTGCGTCAGGTGAACCGCACGGACGAGTTGCAGTCGGTCACTCGGGTCCGTCTCCACCCAACGGCTATATTACTTCCCTCTTTTGGTCTGATAATTCGTTCGATACTGCTTTCAACTGCAGCTGACAGATTGTTTTCGTCCGCGTTGAGGATTTTGATTGGAAAAAAGAGTTAATCTCCTAAGTGTATAGGTATCGTTGATAACACTACTTTACTTTCATTAATTCACGTAATGTGCGCGCCATTTAAGCTGACAAACAAGGGATTCAGAATTCGCTACGAGTATCAGTGCGGGTATGTGACAACGATGCGACACCGCCTCAGAAGATCCGGGTAGCAAGTTTGAATGCCCATTGAGAAAGTCCCGAATACCAACTACTCGGCAAGCACATGTGCTCCCGGCAGATTCTCAAGCAAACTACAGACAAAAACGGGATTTCTCCAGCGGCCCAGGTTCACAAGTGTTGCTTTCTAGATGCACGGGCTCATAAACAATAGTGGAAGAACTGTATCCTGTGTACAATATTCAAAAGATGAACGACATCAGGCGTGCAGATAAGAATGAACTCAAGATGCTAAGACTAACCCAGTAGTACGCCAACCCTTCATTGAAACTGAAAGCCGAGTTCCGGTCATCAACACACGGCAACGGGCAAAGTGCCATAGGCGGTATGCATGTTCATAACATCGAATAAATGATGTCGTTATTTAGTGTATGCACAGTTCTTTTCCACTGGGAGGAGGGATGCAGTGAAGCACTCTTCAACTGTATACGAGCAGTGTTATTTCATGTGAGGCTGTATAGCACCTAAAGAAACCGTTGAACCGTTTGATCACCAATCCAGAGTTTATCGTGCGAGCGTAACTACTATGTCTCCGATCACTTGTTCGGATATTTGCTACCCGTTTTCCCCTCTACACATGTCATTCTTACAGAAAAAAATCCTCTAGTCCACACTCAGACTAGGTAGCAGTGCAATACTGTTAGAATCAGACAGTTATTATATGTACCGTATTAGTGCTGCTTTAGCTCTAGGACGTTTTGCAAAGCAACGACTAGCGATCAACTCGCGCGTTTTCACACCTTGATGAACAGGTTAATCCCCAGAAAATGGCCTTGGACGATGAAGTACATAGAAAAGAACTCACGATGGCTGTCAGTGTTCTCCTTATTCTGCTGGTAAGGTCACCGAATTTCGCATTACAAATGTTTGACGGTAGTCTACGTTTCAAAAGCTTAGTTTGGGGTTTTCCAGTTGGATGCGACCGTGAACTTGGCCGAAATCGTATTTTATTTACCATTTTATCAAAATGTAGTTTTTGACCAAACTATTTCAAAGAAAATAGTCACCATCACAGTTAAAATCAGCACTGTTTTTGTTATACACTTGTGCCTAGAGGAGCCAACAACATTGATTTGCACAATCTACCCAGAATCATTTCTCTGCATCTATTCATGCGCATACCGCGGATAATTTAATCATCTGCGTAAGCAGAAAACTAGAGATCAAAGAAAAATGTAGTCTGCAACCACAGTTGTGGAATGGCGCAGAAAACGGAGAAAGCAACTTACCATGAAAGAGGTAAACTGTCTAGCAATTCTAGACGTTTGTTTGTGGTAGTGATTGGCCGGTGCTTTGGGTATATTTAAGCAGTCTTGAACTGGGGTTGGTGTAAATAGTTGGAAACGCATCTTTGAGATCAACGCGAAATTGTTCTTCACAAAGTTGTTGCATAGCCGATGGCCTCAGAAATTTTTGTTCGTCTGATAACATCATCATGGTGAATTTATCGTCAGGACTTTTCTGAAGCCACCAAAAGTATTTTCAGTCCCGATAACCGAACTGCCGAATCAGATGTCTAAGCGCCGAAATTTGACGCGGTAAACGAAATTGAACTAGGCTTCTGACGTACGGGTGCTTTCGTAAAATGGTTTTCGGCCCTAATACTATAGCTGTCTGTATGTCGAATTCTGTTAATTTTTACACCCAGAAGATAAAGGAAAATCCCATACGCTGCTGGTATTCTGTTTAATGGGTCATTCGATGAAAGGCTTCGGGGAAGATCAGAGAACAAATGAATAATGAATTTAAAATAACCTGTGCTACAGGTGAGCATGAAAAAAAACTAGGGGGCAAAATTATTCATTCACTAAAACGAAAACAAGTTGTGAAAGGTTTATGTTCACTGCCAAGTATTATCACCTTTTATTTTGGTTACATCTAAAATTAGCTTAACGAGTCTAGGTGATACTGTTCATCCAGTCCGTGTTTAACAATGCAACAGCCACTTTATTTTTTCTGACTTCTTTTCAGGTAAGATTTCAAGTCAGAAATTTGTGTGACTTCCCAAATTGATTTATTTTGTATTTCCAAAAACTCGATTTGTGTTGATTAAGTAGTATTCGCTCTGCCAATACCAACGCCGATCGCCACATTTGCAATGGACAGTGCCTGTCGACACCAATACAATTGTTGTTGATCGGGGCCTTCGTGTCTGCCCTTCCCCCGCATTACTTGACACTTCAGTGTGATTCAATTAACCCTACTGCATCGAGCACTGGAACAGATCACAATAGGCAGAGTTTCGTCACTGTCCAAGAGACCCAAATTTGTTGCGCCTTAGTTTTAAACCTAGCTAAGAGTTCAACAAACATGCATGACCCTGGATCAGATTTCGAAGCCTTTCTCTTCACTTTGCCTGAGTCATCATGCAGATCTTTCGGACGGACATTGGCAAAGTATTGGACCGTCAGCAATTCGCAACTATGCCATTCAGTCCATGAAGGGCGAGCTACGGAGAGTGGTGTGACCTAGAGCAGAATTAGGCAACATAAAGTCGACTAACCTACACATGGGTAACGAAAACAGGTGTTGGAAGCGACCGCAGAGAGTAAATCAAATTTTGAAGTCGAACTGCTTTTTCGAACATGTTCACGGTTTCCTCGAGTGTTAAGCCGAAATATGTAAGCTAGATCCGATGTGCACTTTATCAGGCAGTCCATGTTCCGTGCTATCGAAGACCACTCCGTATACCATTGAATGATGCGCACTGTGATAGGGCTGTGTGGTAATCCAGGCCTACGAGATGACGCCTACCCTGGAGCGACGCGTTACAGTTTTGGGACACCTGCGATCAATCAAATTTCAAAGGTGACATCAGTGACACGCGTACGTGTCACTGCTTCCAACTATACATCACAGGCAGATCGTGCCAGCCAATCCGAGACCGTGCAGTCCAGACAGAAGTAGAATGAAGCAAGCAATACTGGAATGCGATGGTTGAAAGCCTAGATAATCAATGATCTTTTGTACATATTACTATATCACCCTCATTTCTTCCAATAAACGAACTGCCATTCCTGTGGCCTTTTCCTCTTGTCTCAGTCACGTGGGATATTGTAATTCAGTGCAACTGCGGTCCAGTGCTTACGTGATCCAGTCCATGATAGCTGATCCTTGATTCGTGTTCCGTGATTCGTATTGCGTGGTTTGTATTCCCAGTCCAGAGCGCATTATTACTACTATTCCTACGGTCACTACAGGCTGGAAGCCTCTATCGGATTGCAGTATGCTGGGGGATTCCACGAGCATCGTCACTCAACAGACTTACCATAGTAGGAGTGACTTGGAGTTTTGTTGTTCTCAGGTTCAGACTTGAAAATAATTTTGTGGTTTTAGAAAGCATTTTTACTTCGATGGTGATATAACTAGACAAAACACGGGTTATTGGATTCATTTGAATAAATGTGACACATTCTACACGAAGGTTTTACTAAAATCCTCATTACTCGCTTGTGTTTAGTCAGTGGTTGATTCCATTGAAAAGCAGGAGTCACGCATAAATCAAATAGGCCAGAAAAAATTTCAATATAAAGTTTAGGATGGGAGTAGCAAACTGGAAAAAGTAGACGTTCAACACGCAGTTATTGCTGGAAGGTTGCAAGAGGGAAGTGAGGAATAAACAATTTCAAAAGGTGCTGTAATTCTATCTTTTATAGCAGGATGGATCCACAAAGGTTCAACGGTACAGCAAAAGTTTTTCCAAATCCCGTGTAAGAAAACACCACAAAATAGAATTAACTTTAATGAGGATTATCCGTGAGCAACTGTACCGGCCTTCCGACAGAATTCCGAGAAGAGTCAACGAAATGGTCCAGTAGTGCATTCTGCTGGAGTCACTATATTAAAAAAATGTAAAGCAATTGTCTTATTTTTCATTCTCCATTGAAAATTAGTCCTGGGGAGGGGTGACAGTCTAGAGAAAAGCCGCTGAAGTAGTTAATAAATGTGGAGAAAAAATGCACTTGTTGCACATCTCAACAAGGGACTACAGTGGTTTGATCGAAAGCACTCAATACTTGAATTTGTATACAATGCAAACCTAATTTGCAGCTCGGGAAGTGGATTCGAGAAGAACAAGTCTCGAAAAAACCATTGCGATGATTCTGTATCCGGTGTTGTGGGTTAGAAGCGTCTAACCTCGGTCAACTGGAAGCCACGGCCGATTTTCAGTATTTTTATAATGAGTAGTACACGGACGACTGGACATCGACAGTGCAAGTAGAAGAATGACCAGACAGAAGACTACCGGATACGCATACATGAAGAGTGGTAAGGACCGCGAAACCGGTCGTGCGCTTCTTGGGACCTTTGTCCAGTCATTCATATACTACTGATTGTACTTGCATTTGGAACACACGGGCCTCTAGGTGAATGTTATACGGAAGAACATTATGATACTTAAACAAGAGCTGTGAGAATCATATATTCTCAAGCTTTGATCTCATCCTAACAGAGGAGCTTTAGAAACGAATACCAAACAAATAAAAGGAAAATGTGCGAAATCCCAAGTTCCGAGTTAGGCGCGGTTTGCTTTACTTGTAGCGGAGCATTCGGTGGAACCTGTTTCGTACCGTAAAAATAAGTGTTGCGCAATGCAAAGTTTGTCAAAAATAATGAATGGCGGTATAATTTTGTGGATAGACAGTGTTTCATCTATTCTTCATCCTTTAACTTTCTTTCAGCATAGCTTCGCAATATCCCGTTCGTTGTGGATACGATCAAAGAAAAAGCACAATGTACGTATTTGATGTTTCAACCGCTAATGTGCACAGTTCGTATTAATGAGATAATTTTGTCAGCGATGATGTAGGGATCACGCAATCTGTTCAGTTTAGCTATCGGTATGCCCCAATATATCTTTTATAATATGGTATCTTTTTGACATTCCCTTCAATGTCATTAGAGAAACCTTGATTTTTATCATTTTTATATTATTGAGGTGTTAATTTGAACCCCATTATTATTCAGCTACATTCAGATAGTGGTTTGATTCACTAGCCTGCAAAACAGAAAACTTATTTAAAACATTAGAAGGAACGAAGTTTTCGTTTTCGGGAATAAAAACGCATGATCATAATGGGTCTCAATGACCAGCTTTTTTCTAAAGGGATTGTTAATCGATCGGACTCACGTGACATAGCCTTCGAATTTCCACCTGACGTTTATGGATTTTCTTCCATTGATGTAGAATACATTTCTGTTTCTGGGACTCGGGGTATTCTTACTGTTTTCTTGTTCTACAAAATGACCGCACCGAATGATGGCAACCGGACGCCAACTCCAATGCAAGTGCATGTTTATACGGACGAAAACGGTTGGACTTCCCTGGACCCAAATGTGCCACTTTCACAACAACCACTAGCCGGCACATTTTTTTCATCTCAGGTTTCACCCAATGATCAGTCCGGTTTTCGTGCAATGTATGTAGAGTCCAGTGTAAAAAGCAGTAAGTTATTCTCCTGCTGAGGTTTGGCGGACATTGTAATCACTTTTCGCTCTGATCATTGACGCATTTCATTTCGGTTCGTTCTTGAATTCAACGAACTGCATCACAGTTTTCAGTTCCCTTTACATTTTTCTGTGATGTGTTTGGTTAGGTTCTCCTCCCTGGGATGCTTATAGTGTCATTTTCAGTTTATAGAACCATTAACCTTGCAATCTCGCACAACTGTTTCGTACGCTGTACTCTGGGGTGCCTATTTGAAAACAGAAGGAGAAGCAGAAAGCTGGAGTGCAACTAGACTGAGGTTGCAAAGAAGCGCAGTAGGTTCAAGAACGCTACTGTTCATTGCACTGCGCTATCTCTCTCAATGTTTCTAGCTAGCGTTTCAGCCGATTTTGAAGTCTTCAACTGGGACACCTAAAATAATCTACGTGACCCAGTCACGAGTCAGAATTCTCATACCTTCATGTCAAGTCTTAGTTTGATCACCCTCGACGTTCGTTCACGCACGACCTACCTAGGTAACTAATGAACATTCAAGAAAGCTATCTAGAGGAATGAGTAACAAATAGCCTAGCAATCTAATTCTATTAGGATTGATCTCTTGCTACAAGGGACCATTTCGACTACTCAAAAGTTAGCACCTGACCACGGTATTACATGCCCAATAACCCCATCAGACTCGTGCAATGCAACCTAGACCGGGCTGTCAGAATACCGTAGGTATATATTGAACCAGCTTTCGTAGCGGTCACATTTCTGGATCATATATCAACTCTTCCGAATTACTGCAGCATACATTCTAGTCTTCGTAAACTAGTGAGTGTGGTGCCGGTGTCATAGATGTTACAGATTGGCGACCTCCAGTTGAGACCACTGTAGGCTTGCCGGCACTGTGTTCAAGCTTCGTCCATCACAGGAGATATAGGTACCCAAATAGTACAATTTCTCTATCGCTTCCCTTAGTAAGCAATTTACACCGAACATTGCTACCATAACACTCAAACCATGCAGATGAGCTTGCAATCTACCCAGATGTTCACTTAGTAGTACAATACCATCTGAGAGTTAATTATTTCAGTTATCCTCTCATGAGGACAGAGCTGTTTCTAGAAACACAAATTAAAACATTGAATAAAGGTGGAGGGAAAGGGCAGGGTTAATCTGGGGAGTTAATCGTAAACAAGCTGCATAGACGTCCCAGATGGGACACACCCGATCCACAATTCGGTGTCTAAAGATAGTAAGTGACCATTATGAATACTGCGGAAAACGAAAATGGTGCACTCAAGCAGGATACGGTCTTCAGAATAATTTTTATTCGACAGTATGAATATCCAAATCCTTTTGAAAAGTGCTTTTAACAATATTATATTAAGTTCTCAATTCCCAAACGGACTATTTCATGCAGGAACAGAAACCAAGTAATGAAAATACAAATACGGTGTTCGATGACACATTCACCTCCATCCCTACTGTCTGGAACGAATAGGCACAGTATTTTGGGCCCAGCTGAATTGATCTCTATTGATGATGAATTCATAAACTTGGGCTCCAGGCCTACTGCTATCACCAGTTGATGTAAATTCTCCGACAGGAAATTAAATAAATTCGAAGATTACTTGCCCCAATTGGTACAAGCCCTCTGGGTTGGGTGGACAGAATTCCAGATTAAAGCCCCTAGTTGTAACTGTGACAAACCTCGTACGTATACTATTAAAAGAAATCAAGCTTCACTCCTTAAGCTTTGTTATAACTACATTGACACGGTTTTGTGCTTTTATATGCAGTTTATTTATCACCCTTGTTTCAAGGTGAGCGTGTATGTATACATCCTTGCAATCGGTCATAAATTGCACTTTTGACGAATTACTTCATCACAAAAAGTTTGAAATATACTTAATGAAAACTCATGATGCTCCGTATAATCAATGGAGCACTTACAAACAGAATATAGCAGTTTTTCCCGCAAGCGGTTAAATAAGCGAGTACTTAAGTAATAAAAAATGAACCATTTACCACTGTTAAAGTCAGTGTGGCGACAGTAATCTCTAAATTTATATGCAAACGGTACTTATCAGAAGAAATGTCACGTAATATCTAAACCATTCCGAATCGTGTCAAAGTGATTCAGAATGAGAATTCAATTGGCTAGTCATAAGTATAAGGAGGTGTTTGAGTGGTGCACCGATTACCAATGCGAGATGTAATTGATCAGACCAAATTAAACAGCGTAGGCTGAACTTCATTTCAATATTTTAGCTTGTTGAACTTAGCAACAATTATTTGGTTGACAATATTTATTTACCGTTGTCATATTGATTACCAATTCCAATCGTTTTTAGCATCAGATCAACCACAACAACGAGGCATGATGATCACATCTGGAATGCCTCCAATGACCACGCATGATAACCAGGGAAGGCCTCAAACTCCAATGCAAACAATTATTTATCATAGTAATCAGCCCTTTGCCAATATCCCACCACCACCGGGATTTGAGAATTTCCCTCCACCAATGACCTGGTGTCCCGGTACTTTGCCAATGCCACCCGGATTTCAGGATAACCGATTCGGAGAGAACAGAACTAATGAATTTGGATTTCCTCCGGCTCTGCCCGGTTTTCATCCTCCCACACCGCCTATACCAATGCCATGGCCTACCGCACCCAACGGAGGACCTACCGTGATCACTGCAATTCATACCACCACATCCACCGCCCCTATGGATGATCCCCGATTCCACCCAAGCAACCCCGACGGCTCCCCGAATACGGATCGTAACGTAAATAACACCGTATCAGAAATCCAGCGCAGTTCCACAAAGCCTAATTTGTTGGATCAGAATTCAATTGACCGTATGAGAACTTTAGGACACAAATGGCACCACAGACAGATGAATTCCTGCGGGGACGTTCATTCCATGCAATCTACTCCACTGAAGCAGGATTATAATTCACAAAATTCGCAGCAAGATTTAAGTCAGTCTACCGGTCCGATCTGGTCAGTTAGACGGAGTCATAAAAAGCGTAATTGTCGATCTAGCAGTCCCTGTGGTCAGTGTGGAACACCTTGTCACGGAAACACATCAAAACACACAACTAAATTCAGTCTATCCACAACCCCTATCCCTGTAAACCCTTCTCCAACACAGTGGGGGAACGAGTACGATTATATCATACCTGCTGCTCCAATGTGCTGTTGTCAATGCGGAGCAAGACATGAATTATCGACACCTGTCTATTCCGTCTCGGGGCTGAGTGCGACAAATATAAGACATCAAATTTCATGGGACAACAGCTACGGCTGTCCCTGTTATCCAGCCCCTGTGAACAATAGGCCTATTGTGTCCCATATACCTCCGATCAGATACGATCCACCAAAAGCTCCTCCTGCACCGGTCTCTGTGGACAAAGCCACGAGCACGCAGGAGAGAACCAAAAGAACCAAAAATCATAAAACTGTTTGGGGAATTATTCTACCGCTTGCTGTTCGTCCCTTGTTTCACGAGGCGGAAACGGAAAAAATGATTCCCATCGAGAATGTGGAAAATTTGGCCTCGGTGGATTTGAATGCCACACATACGATACAATCAGTTCAGGCGACGAGTCCTCCGGTGTCCCCGGTCGTTCAAAGGAGTTCCTGTGGTTGCAGTGGTTCGTCATGTGATTGCAGTGAAAGTTCCGATTCTCTTTTGAGCACCTTTTTAGATGTGACCACAGGTAAATTTGATAAAGAGCTGCGTCGGCTAAAAAAGGCATCAAAAAGCTCACGATGATCACAGGAAAAATGCACGAAGAATGCACAGAAAAGTAGCTGATCATTTTGGCTTCCGAAATTCATTTTAGTTGAACAATGGTTCATCACCTATTTGTTTAATTTTGTTTTTGTTTTTTTCTTATATTATATTTCCTACAGTGTTTTCCCTCATTTTTATTTATTCTGTTTTTCATTTACTTTGATCTTCTGTCGAATTATTCAATGGGATCAGGGAAAACAGAAAGATGGTGCGTTCTTTCTTCCTTTCTTTCTCTCTCTCTCCATATATATGCAATGCGATTAATTAGTCGTGTTAATGAAACTTGAGCTGAAAAGCTCGGAAGCACTGGGCAGCTGTTTTGACCTGTTTGGACTTCACCAGTAGTGCGAATCCATCAAGGTGACTGGGCATCGAACCCGTGACCTCAGAGCTGGAGCGCAAGCGTACTACCCGCTTGAAGGTGATGTTCGTCAGTGTTGTACTCCCTCTCCGTTTATGTTCAAATTCATCATAGATTTAATTATTAAAGCAGCCCTATTGCCGTGCGAGGAAAGTGGCGCCGATTTGATCTCAGGTGGTGGACAGTTTAATGACATTGTGTTGCTACCTGAAGATCCAGGTAAGTTACAAGCTGTTCTGGATTGCTTGAGTACACGCGTAGTCATGCTCGGTATGCGTTTTGCACCTTCAAAGCGTTAGTCCTACCCCGACCTCACTCAACCTGGGGAAGTAGTAGAGGAAGTAGGTAAATGTTTCTATATTGGCAGCTATACCCACGTGGCGGGCACATCACAGATGAAGTGTCCGTATACATGCAGAAGGCTCGATTAGCAGTTGCTAACTTGAGCATCTATCACACTGTCGCGACATCCGGCCGTCCTTAAGGGGTGAAGTGTATGCAGCAGCAGTTCAGTCCGAGCTGCTTTACGGTGCCGATTCTAAGCCATTATGGAAGCAGGACAAAAATATATTGTCAGTGTTTGAACACCGCTGTCTACGCCGCATTGCATGAGTCTACTGAGGCAATCGGACAAGCAATGCTGAGGTTTTAGGTAATCACGTTTGCCCACGAAAGTGCATGGTTAATGGTTGTAAAAACCTAAACTGAACTGAAAATGGAGCAAGTGGTCTACCTCCATAAATTATGTCGGTTTGGTGGTATTGCATATATGTCATATATGTCACCAAATAGGTTGCCACGGTACGCAGGAAGCGGTTGGAAGAAAGTCGAAGAGTGGTCAGAATAAGACGTTACAACGGTATGAAAACCCTAGCTAGGAAACTCGGTCACATAGGTCCCGTTAGGATCCCTGGATGGGGACCTCGGGATGATGGTAACCGGTGGTTAGAGACACTGAGCAATGCTGCTGAGTGTCGCAAACGGTGGCGTTCGTGCAACTTATCAATTTCTTTACAACCTCAGTCCAATGAAATTATCCATTTTCTCCGACTCCTACTGTTCATCCCAATGGGCAACCAGAACTGTCGCAAGAAATTGCGTGATTCGTGGTTGCATAAACTGAAACTGGTGATTGGTGTCTCAGAGAGTTTATAGTGGCCCCAAGAACAGGCCTGTTGGACGTCATATTCCAACTGCTTATCGGTCACAATTTATGTTGGTCCTAGAACAACCGATAGTGCGGTCGGACTGGAAGCAATGGAAACCAATGGGTACATTTGGAAGTCTCCGATAGAAGTTCGTTGATAAGTAAAAACATGGAGTGGACTCAAGTCCCGATGCTTAATCACAGGTCGAGGCCGAGATGCAGCCGCACAAACTCGAACGGAGTAAATCTGCAGTCCTAAATGTGATATTCAGAGAGAATACAAACCTAAGCAGTTTGATCAATAGACCTCACTGTTATTCCCTGCCAAAGGATTGTAAGACAAACGAGAGCAGGCTTGGTTTACCGTAGTCCTCAAGTTTAGCTGACCAGGGAGTGTGAGGTTAGAGACGGCAGGTTTTAGGTCGAACGATGTTGTCAGAAGCCATGCTGGCGGTCGCTCAGCAGCCCTTAGAGTTTGAGGAACTTAGAAATTTGGTCAGACATGATGATTTCACAGCACTTGCTTTAATAAATGATCAGTCGTCACAAAAAATGGCTGCTTGGCAAATGAGACAAAGGGAAACTAGCAGAAATCGGGTATCTTGATTGTATTTGGTTTCATACCTGTGTGTCTGTGCGTGACGATGTATATAAGTACGCATTTTATGTACAATTAACAGAGAGAAAGAGAACGACATGGTCCATTTGATAATAGATAACATGTGACATGTTCTATAGCACCCAATGACACATATGTAGTTGTTGTATGTTCAAAATGTATTCAATAAAATATACGTAGCTTGAAGTATAATGACGGTGAATTCGGAGATATATGAATGATTCAAATGTAAGAAGATCAGTGCTATCGATGTAGTTCATCTGCTAGAGCACGCGCTGCAAAAAATTGACTAACTTGTAACAAATACATGTTATAATTCCAACAGACGGTGCAGGTCGAGAATATTGGTCTACCGAGGATTTCAGATGGGGTATCACCAGTTTGCCATACATAACACAAAACATCTCATCGGAAAAATACCATCGCCGTTTCTGGTGGCACATCAAATAATGCATTTGGCAGTCGGTAGTTATTCTTTTAGACACATCACTTGGCTCACGATGGTCTTGTTATATTTTTGATCATTGAAAGTTACATACTACTCATAAGTGAGTAATATCTCACAACAAATAGGTTTCCGGTTGAGTGGAGGATCGGGGAGAGAAAAATTGATGAGGAGGACAAAATTTGATCGTCTAATGCACCCAGGAGAGGGAAATCGGATATATTTGAGAAAGGAGGAGTCACTGAATTGATACTTGGGTTCAGGATATGTATGTTATGATTTCTTCCTCCAGGAGTGGTGACTGATTGCCCGAAAAAAGACGAAAGTAACAGTTTTGAGTAAAAAGAGCTGTGAAGGTGGATCGTGTTTGATGAGGGCGAGAAAGTGGTGAACGAAATCAGTGTTGCGGTTCAGTTCGCGAGGGCTGATGCGGTGAAGCATTCGCTAAAGTTGAGCTAGCCGAAGATAGAAAACGTGCATGATAGATTAAGTCATGTTGTATATTGTGAGGAGAAAACTGGCAAGGGGTTTGTCGATCTACATATGGTTTCGGTGAAATAGACCTGATAGTGAGCCGGAAGCCCTATCAATAGTAAGTGCCTACATAAGGGGAGGTTATCTAACTAGTTAATTAGGTAATGGTTGTGGAAAATGTACTGAAACTGAGAATAAATAGTTTTAAATATAGATAACGTCTAGTGATCAATCCTTTTCATCCGCTTCTGAGGCTCACTAATCGGTGTATCAGGGTCGGAACAGTCACATGGCATGTGGGAACACAGGAGTGTTTAGATGATCGATCTTCAAGGAAACCATTCCTCCCAACGACAACCACCATTAATTTTTATTCACTTGCCATTGCGAAAAACTGTACCGTTTCGATAAGCAATGGGTAAATGGAATTTGCAATTCATTGTACACAGCACGGTTGCATCATGAGTTGTGCCCTTAAACACCGCGATGGTAATACCATACTGTGATAAAACCGCTGGCAAAAACTACAAAATGTAATGATAGTTACGGAAGAGAATTTTAATGCTCAGTTAAATAAGGCGATAAAAAAGTGGGAGGCAAATATGTAACAGGGTAACCCAAAAATATCCCTGTTTGGCTTCATAAAAATCATGAAAAGCGGGAACAAAGTGATTTTGTGTTTCGCGCAAAAGGAAAGATTCCGGTACTCGAATGGGCAACACCCCTTACTGTTAAATTCTAAAACGCACTACTAGCGCACGTTATCAGTAAGCTAACTGGTTAAGCGAAAAATTGAGCACACAGATTTGGTATACTTTTAGGATTGGCAAAATGGAGTTTCGATGAATACGAGAAAAAATCATGTGATTGTGCATGATTCAGAGAGGGCTACATTGGATTATTCAAACTATGCATAGGTGGATCTGCATGGTGACAATAATTAGACCACAAGCCGACTGCCTACATCAGTTTGTCAAAGTATTCAGTGGAACTATTCGTAAAACCTTGCTTAGAAATCTATTCTTTTACAACCATCATATTTACATCGGAAGTTATTTGTGATAAGACTTTCCCAAAAGAACTTATTCCACCAAATGAAAAAGTTTCTCACCCGTCGAGATTACTCATCTGGGCAGGGATTAAATATGGTCAGCCTTGTCGATGGACATCAGTCAAACGCACCATGAATACTGGGAAAGTTGCATCAGTAATCACGAAAATGTTTCCAGAATTTCATTAAAAATTCGTCCGGAAATGTTATCGTTTTTCAGGATAACACTCCGTATCATGCATGTTTCACGAGAGGTTAGTAAATTTATTTAGTTAAGAAGTCTGGTTAACCTATTATTTGCTTTTAGACTTCAGAAAAGATGCGTGACTCCAAGGTTCAGTTCATGCAACTCCCCCCTAATAGCCCGGGTCGCAACGTGATTGAAAATCTGTTTTCTGTTTTGAAGAAAGAGGTCAATGTGCTACCTACACATTGGACATTGGAGAGAAAAGTGCGATACGTAATGGAGCACAAAATAGAAAATGACTTCATAACAAAGTTAGTGGATTAGATGCCGATGAGACTCGAAAAAGTCCTAAAGAACAAAGACAGACCAATCGACTATTAGTGCACATAAACTTTACGTCTTAATTAATATGAATGTTAATTTGTTGTAAATAAAAACCGTTTCACTCTCTTTAGTTACCTCTTAACTCATCATGGTCTGGGTCAACCACTACCGAAGAAATGGTAGTATCCTGTACATTCTGAACCATTCCATCTGCTGAGTTTAAACGAATCAGGAAAATCAATGCTATAAAGACTTATCAAGGCTTGTTTATTATTATTTAGAAAAAAATTACTCCAGTATAAATGCTGTTGTCTATAAGAACCCACAAGTGTTTCACAGGGACCTGTTGCTTTAGTTTCGATGAGACCTGTATTTAAACGAAAGGAGCTTCATCATGCAACGGTAACATGTTACGCATAAATCAGGTATATTGAAAGTACCATATAGCAGGATCCTCCTTGCAGGAAACAATCAGCAGTGCTTGATGAATTATTTTTTATCCCCTTGATTCTCATATATCCCAGTGTTTCACGAATTATTTTACTGGTTGCTTTAGTATTATTATTGCGCTGTCTCATTCTCCTCTTGCAACTAACAAACACGATTTTATCATCATATTCTACCCAAGTTTGTATGGTATAAATATCTGACCCAGTGATGAACCTAACATACTTTTATTCTTAAGCTACAAAATCTTTTGGGGCTCATGGATGTCTCCGATAAATGCTTCCGGTAAAACAGTGATCCGAGAATAGGTCAGAGCAAATTTTGAGTCAGAAAAAACTCCAGTGGCGGGAATCATAAAGTGCTGACAATCTTAGGCGCTCGATGTCAGCTCGGATGGTGAAGATTGGGGTCTACAGCCGAACTCTGTGGTCATACCTCCACGTCAGACAGATCGTTGAGACAAAGCATAAATCTATGAATTTATTTGACGGTTCACCAACCGCAGAACTCTTCGTTGGAGTGCATGCAAACGTTCGGTGTTGTTGCAATGTTGGCTGGAACCTTCCATAACAATTCGGTTTTCCCATCTAACTTGGGTTATGTTAGATAAACACGAAGGGTTAAAGACTAGAAAATTTTTGATGTACTTGTTCTCAATTAGCCACGCGGTACGGCCCTATATGAGGATCAGACGAGCGGAGGTCCTGCAGACGAGCGTATTTGTTTACAGGCTAATTTTACAACTGTTCCATAAATCCGAGGCATTGACGTGGTGTGATCGAATGAATGCGGACGCAGCAATTCTCGGTCGCTTAGAAGACATGATATTTCGCACTTCCATAGAAGCCATAGATTTGAACTTTGACCTACACAGTGCGTCATCATTGGGTAGGATATTCGTGTACTTTAAGGTTTCTTCGTTTCTGATTTCTATTGTCGGAAGTTTCAGTCTTTCTTGGACGTAAGTAGTCGGAGTGTCTGCGGGTTAGTCGTCTATTGCTAAGCATTAGAGCCTTGGAGGTTCCGATGGAAGCAACCACTGTTGACGATTGCCACGTGGCCTCATTTTTGAGTATCGTATATGCGGGATCAGATTCACTGTACAAACGCTATTCGGTCCGGCTTTGTTGAGCATGCAAATTTTCTGACATGCGGCCATTCTGGCTCTGAGGGAAGGAAACAGAATCTGTTACACTGTTTAGAGAGTGGAACGAGATATTAGGGAAGCTGAGAATCTACGTGTGGTTTATCTTAGAGTCGTTCTGTAGGTAAAAATAGTCTATCCGGTTTCTTCTGCAAAGCTAACGCTCTTTGGCGGACAATGCTTTGTTTGACAATTTGCTCTAGTCGCTTCACTAGGCCACTGCATACAGGATGATATGGAGTTGACTATACGTGGTCTAACCCATTATTGAGGAGGAATTTACGAAATCATTCGCAGGTAAATGGTATACAGATTGTTTTGATGGTGCAGATTGTTCCTGGACTACCTTATTTTGCAAATGAGAACCTCATCGTGGTAATTTTCATATCTGTGCTAGCATCAGTAACTAAATGATCTTCTGATCAATTGGAATAAACATAATCTATGATAGATACCTTGTTTCGTTTATATGGACAAAGCGATATCATATATCTTCCGACCTAGGATTACATGGCCAGCACCACAGGATGAATAGGTCATGGTGGGTTTTGGTGTTGGTGTTTCTGGTATAAATTAACCTTTCACAGTTCATTTATAGGTTGGCCAATCTTCAGCCATCAATATAGTAACCCTTGTGCAAATTTCTTCATTCATCCGACACTGGAGTGATCATCGTGTGATTCCAGCAAAAAATGTGGGCACGCCATTCGAGGTATGATCTGGCAGTTTTTTTCACCATGTGCAAACATCGTGTAGAAGGAGTTCATGTTTGCACTAAAAAAAGGTTGTAGCTTGTTAGAGACTGTGCCTGATCACCCGAGTGTATAAGATTATAGTACCGTAGATATAAGTTGATCACTTTTCATCATTCGTTAGATAACTTTTCTTCTAACTGGGGTTGCACCTAAGTGTTGCCTAAGATTAATCAACTGAATACAGTCTATCTAGACTTATGGCTGAGAGTGATAAATGAAGCAGTAAATAACACTACTGTTATTTTACNCTCACTGTAGTGGGCAAACTAGAAAAATATTGCAGCTGATGATTTCCGTCTAATTGGGTGACTTGAATAGAAGAAACATAAATTTATATTTTAGGTTCGGACTGACCGGGTTTATCTTCAGTCTAAATCGAAATCATCATTATCACTGATCTCACGGACATATATAAAACCGTAAACCTAGAAAAACAGATAGTCCGGTTGTAAAAGTTTGTCAACTGATCGCGCTATGGGTGGCAGATGGCACGGCACAGCATGAACCTAACCATACATCGTGTAGGAAAGACTGTATCAGACTACATACTTATCTCGGTATTGTTTACGTATACGCGCAGTGATGAGCCAGTTGTGTGGTACTGCAATAAAATAGGATTTAGCTAATGTGTCCATCGGCTGAGATGAACGGAGTTTCGCGAATAATCATACCACAACAGGTTCTCACTCTTTTAGTTTGCACTAGTTGTTACTGAATTAAAAATTAAGCCTTACTCATTCGATCAGTCTGTACTTATCAGTCTTACGCCAAGCTATGTTCTCCTATCGACAACCTTTTCGTTAATGCCAAGTGTGGTCCCCCATCTACAGAATAGAAAATGAACGAAAAATGGATGGTAATGTGAGGTTGATGTTTTTTTCCATGCCCATGAGAATAGTGTAGGCTTTTGTACAACTCAGCCGCTAAAAGCAAAGTAGGAGAGTAACTTGAGGACCTTCGCATCTTTCGTTGACAGCCGGCGTCTGATCTTTTGGGTCATACACCTATTGCATGAGGCTTAGATGTCCTGGGCGCCAAGTAGCTCCATCGCCCAGTCTGGATGGTGATCACAGGTCCGGGAGTCTTAGACGAGCTTATTTGGTGTTCCATAGTCTCAGCAGCAAATGCTTATGTTTATTGATAGAATTAGAGCATGTTTTATAGAAAGTAATAGACCATACCATTGGTTTGAAGGGCCATCGTCCAATCAAGTAGCCATTTGCGCAAGCACATCACATGTACTAACTCGGATGTAATGTTCGGCCGGTATACCATTGGCCGAGCATCCTGAACTGTGATTGGATGACATGAAGCTGTACATGGTCGTACTTGGAATGCAGCCACGTATGTCTGGATCACCAAAGTTTCGCATCAAATGTAATTTGTGAGTAGAAGAAATAAAATGAGCCAAGATAGAACCTCATGGGCTCTAACTGAAAAGTTCAGAAGCCTCGGTGGGATTTGAACCCACGCATGCATGCCGCCTACGCTTTTGTACAACACACCCTCTACCAGCTGAACTGAATTGTGTAATTGCCAGGGCAAGCCCAGGGAGGTGACAAATTACTATCTTACACACAGATTGTGAAATCCAATCGCATACCTGCTCAAGCAATCAACCGTACATATTCGTTTTTCATTGATTCATTAATTCAAAGCCAACACATATAGGAAGACTTTGACGGACAGTGAGCATTTTACAAAACTGGTTCTCGTCGTCAGTTGAACTCTGATTTTGATCTTCTGATGTATGTCACGATTATTTATTTCTTGTCCCTGATGTTTACTCGCTTGACGTCGTTTGTGTGTGTACTTCGTCGTATGACGTGATCTATTGCATGTATATAATTGTACAGCACTTTTCCATATGTTTCCAACGCTTTATGACATATTCATTATCACCACTTGTTTGTGCGAATATTTGGAGAATCCCAGCCGCCTAAAATACCCCACACAATTATGATTTTCAACTGTTGAAGTCTTTGTGTCATTTATCGTCCTCGCATTTGAACGATACGCTCACTCCCATTATCGACCAATTCAAACAATCCATCTGATTTGCAGAAGTGTCTTTCTGGATTTCCGTGGCCCCACAGCTTTGTAATTGTTCTGCGTAATTATTTAGCGTGCACTTTTCTTCCTGTTACATTATAAGAGCGAATCCGTCTTCAGCGTTTAGAAATAATCCAACCGAATTTATGCGCAGTTGGTTTGCTGAAATCAAATAAACACGATAATAAGAATGACTGATGTGATTTGCTCCATTCACGCAACGGATACAAAATACAGCACAAATCCTGGTTCTGTTCGATCATCGACCAAGTCGGCATCATGATAAACCTCTCCAATGAAGTCGAAAGGTGAAAGTTTTATTAAGTAAACAAGTGGTGAATAAAACAGTAGAAAACTCGTTGATAAGCTCATTCAAGATCAGTACCACTGATCAGTTTTCCTAACCATCTTGCACAAAGAAGATTAGCTTTATTCATGGTTATATCAAGTGCTTCGAGGATCCTTTCGTAATTCAATCTATTCTTAGCTGAAATAAACGCTTCCATAAGTGCATGAGCAAATTCTGATGTGTGTAACAGTTCAGTAGTGAGCTG
>UZAN01039972.1:39823-61877 GCA_900618425.1 Echinostoma caproni
TCTTTAGGACTTTTTCGAGTCTCATCGGCATCTAATCCACTAACTTTGTTATGAAGTCATTTTCTATTTTGTGCTCCATTACGTATCGCACTTTTCTCTCCAATGTCCAATGTGTAGGTAGCACATTGACCTCTTTCTTCAAAACAGAAAACAGATTTTCAATCACGTTGCGACCCGGGCTATTAGGGGGGAGTTGCATGAACTGAACCTTGGAGTCACGCATCTTTTCTGAAGTCTAAAAGCAAATAATAGGTTAACCAGACTTCTTAACTAAATAAATTTACTAACCTCTCGTGAAACATGCATGATACGGAGTGTTATCCTGAAAAACGATAACATTTCCGGACGAATTTTTAATGAAATTCTGGAAACATTTTCGTGATTACTGATGCAACTTTCCCAGTATTCATGGTGCGTTTGACTGATGTCCATCGACAAGGCTGACCATATTTAATCCC
Organism: Echinostoma caproni; assembly: GCA_900618425.1. Taxonomy (NCBI): domain Eukaryota; kingdom Metazoa; phylum Platyhelminthes; class Trematoda; order Plagiorchiida; family Echinostomatidae; genus Echinostoma; species Echinostoma caproni. Next base: position 40,282 of record UZAN01039972.1, read on the forward strand.
TGCCCAGATGAGTAATCTCGACGGGTGAGAAACTTTTTCATTTGATGGAATAAGTCCTTTTAGGAAATTTCCACCATAAATGTATATATATATATATATATAATATACATCCATGTAATCATTGCTGTTTTTGATGTCGCTATTTGCCTTCAGCATCCCAAGGTACAAGCGACGAATGTGCGTAATCAAAAATTCTTCTATTCAGTGGTGGGTTGAAAATATTTAACACCGTCATCAAATATTTTACCCCAAATGATAGCGATTGAGAAAGACAACACTTGAAGTTCGTTAAATAGCCCTCCCATTTGTTGTTTATAACTACCTGCAGAATTTTCAGATCAATGAGAAGCTTGTGGTGCGTTGGTTCGACCGTGCGGAGGTGGTTTCCCTCACTTTCATTCGCGTCACTCCTGAAAATCGATATAATTGCGCTACGTGCATGTCAACATGACTATTTGCAAAATGCCTCACATGTGTGTTTCGATGAAAATTTTCCTGCGTCACCCTGTTTCCCACGCGTGTTCTGGAAGCTCCACAATTTTGGCACAGTTGGTCACAATTTCCCCTTCCTTTGGTCACGTGATATACGCATACGTGGGTGACAGTTACAGGAGGGCAAATTCAGACACCACAGTCATTCGACAAGCGAAGCGTTCGGCGGAATTTTGACCGAGTACAGCAATAGTGTATGAATAGTTTGTCATTGTTTATGCCTCGCATCTTAAATGAACGGTAATCATGTGACATACATTTCCGGATCCCCAGGCGACAGGTCTGGCATATCCGACCATCAAACGAACTTGGGTGGCACGCTGGAAAGTTTTAATCCGATGCGACAGACGAAAAAGTTATCGGACATTCTGTACAGGTTGTCGCGTTTACCATCAAAATTCTCTGGCTAGACACGTGGCACTCAGTCTCCTAAAGAGCGGAGGTGGTTGAAAAATAATTGAAATCAGTGAATCGCCTACGGTCGAGTTGGACCAAATGATCGGGGCTGGGTTGGACACAGAAAAAGGACTACCGAACTTTATTTCTGTTTGTCAGGATTCGTGTATTTACTCTACTCTATTCAGGAAGAAACTATCAGTTTTAGTCTACCTAACGAAGAACAGAAGATCAAACGGACTGATAGTACTGCGACACGATGAATCATTTTAGGTAGTGCATTTGTAATGGTTAATTTGAATCCACTATCTTTGAGTTACTGATCCTGAACGAATGCATCATGTTATGACAAAATTCAAAGATGCTTTCATGTGGGATAGCGTAAAATACTATGAATTAGTAAATTCACGCTAGTTTATCGCCTGGATACAACGAAGCTCTTTTTCAGCATTTCGTGTTCACGGTTCTACCATAGGACGGCAAAAGTACACTTTTATAGATCAAGTTTACAGTGTGTAAACTAGCAAAAAAGTTCGATTTGGTCACTACGTTTTGTACTTATTCGCCTCCGCATATCGGATCAAATAATTGCGTATAGTAGGCGACCAAAGCCCTGAGAAATTGGCACCGATGATTGTTGATGTACCCATGGATTCCTTCTCATTCTTTACAATCCCGGTGGTGAGCATGCCGATTAACCCACTGCAATGAAAACTCACCCGGTTTTTTAAAATCAACGGTAATGTCAGTGAGTGGTCATGTTTCCTGAAGGAAACCAACACCCGTTTGCAAGAATCCGTTTCTAGGAATTGAATCCGAATGAGCTGATCGGTTTACAGTCAGTAAACTGACCTTACAGCTAACCGTATCGGGTACCCATATTTAAGAAATGAGTTCTTTGCAAAGAGTTACTTTCCATCGATTGCGGTGCTCCCACCGTTGCCCATGAGACACTATTCTAAATTTATAAACTTCCTCAGAAGAAAGTGGAATTTCGAACAATTTAAGTTGTTCGTGGGGATGTTCCGCATTGGGTATGATTTGAGTTACTCAATGATTGTTGTATTAGCAATAATAAGACGTAATGCAGAAAATAACACAGACTACAATAATGATAAGGCTGTGAGCCAGTAGGGATAAACCTAACAGTGGCTCAGTTCATAGTCCCTGCTTCAGAACACACTCTGGATTACGCTAACACTTTTGGATCTGCAGATGGAAATGCACTCCTTCATTTTTTACGTGATGATGACGTGGCAAGCATTTTGCGTAATTACTTTTCAAGGGAGATACAACTTAGTTCCAGCGATTCTAAGCGTTCTTCTTCCCTTCAAATTACCTCTGGTGTATTTATTTAGTCTAACCGGTGCGATTATTTCTCCTTCTGAAAAAATGACTGAACAACCCCTGAGAGTTCATTGGATGCAAGTATAATGATCAAGTTATGTTTGGGTCTCCTTACATAATTCTGTTTTCTTGATCTTCAAAGTTGTTTTAGAAACATTTCTACTGATCTACCAGCCGCTTTCTCAAATTAACTGATCTTAAACGCGTTTAGATATAATTAATCCCATATTGCGACATCTGTTGTGTCGTTTTCCGCAATGACCTACGCCTCCTCTCCATTTCCGGTCACTCCATTCCTAAGGCCGATTTGCAAAATATATTGGCGTGATCGTTGATCTCAATCTTTCATGAGCCCATGAAATCCATCCTGTTCATGTTGATATCATATTCTATATTTTTACACACATTCAGAATCAGCAAGCTTAGGCCTCCCTATGTTTTGCAACACGGAATTGTTGTTGCTTGTGTTTCACCCATAGATCTCACGTTTTCATTACACGTAAAAGGAATGCAGCAAAAGGGGAAATCCCCATAGTGAAAACATTCAATACCAAGGGGAAATTCAGGGAATATTCATGCAAGATCCCGTTTATTTGTTCTGCGTTTGAAGAGTGAAAGGTTGTAAGCTGAGGGAAATTTAAAGTGCGTTAGGGCGTTACCCAACTTGACTATTAGAGGGGAAATGAGTACAGTAGCAGTTTACGACTTCAAATCTGTCCAGGATGACTGTATCTAATTTCACCGTATGTTGCTATGCAGGCAGCATAATGAAAATATATTGGACAATTTTTATAAAATAAATATGCATTTTTCCATAATATTTGTTCTCTTCTCCGGATTTCCATCTGCGACATAATTAGTAAGATCGTTTAACGCGAAAACAACAAGTTGGGAAAATACCAAAATAGTTTTGCATGGGCCTACATCAGTGGATATTGTAGTCCGTACTTAAGAGAAGTTCAAAGTTTATTATGATTATCCGTTTACCGGACCCGCTTGAAAAATAGTGTTTGTATCTTAGACGAGTCAAGCGTTGGCTCAGTGTCATCATCGCTTGAACGTTTTCCATTCCAAAGTTCCTACATGATGCATCGCTCCACAACTAATTCTCCTGTGGTGATTCTCGACCAGCGCTTAAGTAGAATCGGGTTCAGAACTTATCCTAATCCTGTGCCCATTCGAAAATCACACGACCGATCAAGTTCATCTATCGATTGGTCGGATGTTTCAGCTGCAACAAGGGGCCTAGTGTTTGCCCAGCCAACCCGAGCGATAAACCACACCTTGTCTACAGTCGCGAGATTTAGCAGTGAACTTCGACTGTTCAGCAGGCGTGTCATCAGCACACGGATGGACTGGGCACGACAATAAGAGCATCACAAAAGTACGGACAATCTCGTGTCCGGTTGAGGGATTCCAAGTACCGCAAATCGCGGAAGATGGTCCAATCAGATCGCAGAAAGGATCAGAGGGAATTTGTTTGTTCAATGGATGGATTTGATTAGCTTACTGAGGGACCTTAATATACACGATATGAGAGCCGAAATGACCACGAACATGGGCAATTTCACCAGTGGACCTTAGTGACAAACTCGGTCGAGAGCTTTTCAGATATCAAGATAGACGAAGTGTACTTCTCCGTGAAGATGGAGTACAGCCGATCAGGATTGTGGGACAAGAGCCAGCCGTTTACCAGTAGAAAGCCACTATCGGAAACAACATTCAGTACTCCTTCACGTTCGGGGAACGCACGAAAATGGTCGGAGATGATGGTTTAAAGGAACAATATGAGGCGAACAGGTCGTTAATTAGTGGGTCAGAAAGGTGAGCGCTTTGGGGAATAATAAAAGTCATGACATGTTTCCAAGAGGTAAGAAAAGTAGAAAGTCGGAGAGAAAGAAAGAAAAGACGACATAAAATAGGATCTAAGTCGAGATTGTACATTTTGAGGATGGTGGCTGGAACACCGTCCGGAGCGGTGGCCGATCTTTCTATAGTACTAGGGTACCGATATGAGAAAGGAAGGAATTACCGAAGAAAAGAAAAGAAGATAGAGGAGTTAATCGCACGAGGTCTATGAATGGAATGGATCTCACTGAAAAACGTCTGGTGTTTTGGTTTTTCGTTCGTTGTAGCTAAGACAAGCTAATTTCCTCAATAAGGTAGAGGAGTAAAATAATTAGGTAAGGTGGAGTTACAGGCAGATTGGGAAGCAAAAATCTGAGATTTCTCTTGTGGCTGACGTACAAGATCCCCAGAAGAATCATATATAAAGGATGCTGGAGAAGTAGAAATTGCCTTGGAAGCGGACTGGGTCGGTAGTGACCCAGTGATAACTTCGCCGATTATCACCCCGGAAGACGACTGTTCGAGTCCCACCATTACCGCCTGACCTTCCCCATTTGTGTGTTTTATGGCAGATCTTTGTTTGGTCGCTTCCCCCGTTCTGAAAATTGTATCTTCGTATAATCAATAAAAATAAGTAAAAATGATTAAATGATTAGAAGGTTAAAATTGTTCGGCTATCCGTGGCGGACGAATACAAGTTTTCGACCTTACAGCGGATGAAGCTTTCCATAGTCATCTGCATGCTTGTAGCTTGCACAAAGCAATGGTGCAGGGGTTAGCGAGTTGCGCCAACAGCGGAGGGCTGAACGTTTTAGAAAAACATTGTGATCACATCCGTAGTGGAATCATTCGAGTTTTTGAGTTTGCCGGGTTCAGAAAAGTCTGAAATAAAAAGAGGTCAACGCTATGAAACAGTGTCGGTGAAGTTAGAAGCAGATTAGGAATTATTCGGACCGTTTTTGTTTTGCATATTTACAATATAGTGCAGTTCCTCTTCGCGAGTTCAATGCAGGCACCACATCTCGTGCATCTCAGCCCGTGAGGAAGTTCACCATAGATAAAGGCAAAAATAATTTTATTGTTTCATTCCAGTAAACAGAAATAGATTTTGAGATAAAAGACTGTTATGTAAGGACTGAATGTTGCCTCACGAATTTTTGATTTTTTTTCATCACACCAACATGCACAAACAGATCCTGACGATGAAGACACTTGTGGTACAAATTACATCAAACAATCACTGTATGATGACTGATTTTTTAAAGATGCAGAAATTCAACAAAGGTCTCTTCTTCGGTAGATGGCTGAATGTGACAGACAACCTGTCTGTCATGTCTGTACGGCCCTGGCTTAGCAAAGACACAAGTCACTGAACTGCAGCGGGCTAAATATAATTTTATCAAACGATTTACAGAGTCAACAGATGAAATGTAGATCAACATACATTGGACCTGTTACTACTGTCGCACTCGACAGCGTGGCCGACCAGTCACCTGCCACTGGATGCGACTGAGCTGCAATCCACAGAAAACTGTAATGATTGGTATGATGAAAATCATTCAGTTCACTCTATGGACCGGTTTTGTATCACCAAGCGCTATCAATAAGCGTCATTTAAGAAAAACACAAAGGGTTAATGAATTTTATAATAAAGGAGGCTTTGCAAGTTAACTCAAACATGATTTCAGGGATGATAACCACAGTCTGATGGTATAAGTCGAAGTCCAGTTGTCTGAAACCGTTCACAGTAGTTTTACTTTTCTCTTACTATTTGGTAACCTTTGATTGGCCGGGTACTGTTGTTTATCAAATAAACGGAAATAAAATGTTACTGTGCTTAGCATTACTGCAAACTCCTGTGGTAAAACTTCAGTGTTACTTTCTTTCAGGCAGTCCGTCATAAAAATGATATTTACTTCTTGGTCCGAGAGCTTACGTGCGTGCAGTTTTCGAGGTTCACGACTACTCAGTTAGTCAGTGGTATGGATAATCGTGTATCGACATGAAAAACGTACTCTGAATGCAGTGAGGTCAAAACGAAAGATTAATTAAAATGTCGATTTTTCAGGTTCGCATGGTGATAATATTTGTATGACTAGTGATTCTGGAAGAAGGATTTTAAGCATGGTCTAACTGAATGTGTGTATCTTTGATCCGGTTGTGATCAGTTGTCCAGTGGATTAACTATGGCAGTTAGATTCACCGTGCATCTAGTTGACACAAACCCATAATTAACTTTCAGGACACCTTTTGCTGGCAATCGCTGCATTGATATAAATTCTTTCTAAATGATCTAATAACTCAGACCCATTAAATAATACAATATTAATAGATAAAATATTACTTGCTACTAAGCGTCCTGAAACAAGGAGAGGTCGTTAACGGTCACACAATCCTATTGGTGGATTTAAAGCCCCAGAAAACCACAGTCTAAATAGAGTGTGACAAGACGACGTTCTTCATCGGGACGGTCCATAAAATGTACTTCACACACCCGTCAATCATAGCTAATATTCTTGTTTTAACAACAACTATTGGTAACACGCAAGGTGTATATTATATGCCGGAGTAGAGAATTAGTGAGCTTACTCACCTCAAGCGTTAAAAAAAGAAATAATTTCTCACCCCTGTTTGCTAGGCAGATGATATGACCATTCCTGGTGTCGTCGTCGATGACTCATAGTGAGTGTCCACTAAACCTAAATGTAAAACCTATATGAATGTTTCACATACCCTTCCAGTGTGATTGCAGCAAGTGATATCCGATTTGCAAAAATCCCAATTCTTTTTGGTGTCGATTTGACACATTACAGATTAATTATTGCTTGCAGTGTTTGAACAGACTTACTTATTCGATGCGTTGCATTGATTTGGTGAACAAGTCAAGAAAGTCAAGAAAGCAACAAATTCTATTTGAGATTCTTACGATTAAAAAAATCAACGGTTCCTTGAGTTAATTTCACTGAGTCCGTTGTGCTTTTGGTGTTACCGATCACCTTCACAAAAGAGTCCATGTTCTAGGGAACCAGTTATTCTCAAATAAGCATTGTTAGACTGTCACAAATGGAAACTTTTTTCTCCTTGCAGTATCACCTAGGTAATTGAAGATATGTTCATACAATACAATGTAAAAAAGACCAACATGCATAAACTTTATGTCTGAATGCAGATTTTCACCAAAGGGCGATTTCCAAATGGTTCTACAAAATAAGTACACAAAACGTGTGAGTGAGTTGTCCGAAAAGACCCTTACTGTGATGTAAAATGATTGGTACTATTTTAAGCAACAGGTTTAGACTAATGCATGGTTATCCTCGTCTGCGTACACCCGAATATTAGGCATTTTATACGGTAGTGTTCGAAGCATTCAACCTACAGGCCTGATGCCAGTTCACTTACCTGATGGTTGTTGATGGATTGAGTGTGTGAATAACTGAAACAATCTCGGTTCAATTCAAGAGGCGTGAGTGTGAAACCGTTTAGTACGTGTTAGGCGTATTGTTCATGTCTCTTTATCCCCTAGCTCTTTGCAAATATACATGACCCGGCTGGATATCAAAGTATCATGTTTGGAAAATACTGTTAATCAGCACACATGTCACAATCCTACGTATCGAGCGAACGAATCACAACTAGAACAACTAAACGGGGTTGGACAGACACTGACGAAGCGATATTCGATAGAAATTCGGATCATGACCTTAGTTGGATTGGCTGCCAATGAAATAGTTATTTTCCAATTCTTGCCGTTTTCTCTATTTCTAGTATCATTTTCTGAGGAAAATTCTATTGGTCTCCTTTAAAAATCAAATTTAGAATATCTCCACAAGATTTGGTCAGTGCAAACATCAGTTAATTATTTGATACAGATAGCTTATAACCTGCTCGGAATATTAGGATGTGTTACTTATCGCATTTAAATGGGCTGATCCAAACATTGATCCTCTAAATTAATTGGCCCTCAACCATGTCAGGGTTTGAAGTCCCAATCCGAATATTCACGATTCGAGTCCTGATAGGGACACAAAACTTACGCACTGCTGGTGAGTGCTAAACAGGACAAAACAGCTGCCCAGTGCTCTTTGTCCGTTATCACGAACATCTTCATTGCGTTTCAGTGTGTTGTAGTAAGTTGCACTTTCTTCTACAGATGCAAAACTGACTAGATGAGATATCTCTTTGGTTCCTTTGGCTACGTGTTAATCGTATGGTTCACCTCATATTTTACGACACATTTAATCTGACAATAATGTGTTTGTGATTATCATGCAATGGGCACAGTTGTTTGTGTGAAATTCGCAACAACAAACAAATATTTGTCAATCGAGCCTTTAAGTATGTACAGTACAACATAGCCTATAGTATAACGCGGTCCCATAGTTTAGTAGAAAGAGATGTGTGAATGATTGAAGCAAAGGTCTCTATACAATCAACATGAAGGACCGGATGAATGGTATTAACCAACGCCCAGTACCACCTGTGTTCAGTATATTCAACTGAGTGAGCATAGAAGCATACAAATCATGATTCTAAGGCCGCAGAAGCAACATGGGGCAACATACTATTGTTGGTAAGATCAAATTTTGGATTGTGGAATTCCCAAACTTACCGGAGCTCCAATGGTTTCTGAAGTAGCACATAGTTAGTTAATGGAGCAACGATCTGTCACTGTTGGTCATCTTTGTTGACTTGTCACGTTCGTGAATGGATACACCACAAATGGGAAATTATTACTGACGTCCATTTAATAAACATGGAGTTGGATTTAGGTAGTGATAAAAGTAAGTAAAGAAGACGCAAATTTGAGGTGAGTTTTCAAGAAAGCATAAATGTTTTTAGAATTCGATACAATCCAAAAATGATGTGATATCGCCAGTCGTTTGCTGATTTTTCATTTCACCTAGCGAATTGTGAGAATCGTTCAAGGCAGTTAGATATAGTTGTCCGTGAATTGTGCTGGTGCAGTATAACCCTCAGTACACAGGGTTCAGAATCGTATATTCTAGCGTTAGAACAATATCTCTTGCCGGTACTGGGGCTCACTGATCACACGCGAACGCGTTTACAGCAAAACGATCCATTATTTCATAACTCATATTTGAACAACTCGTGATTCTTTTTTGTTGTCAAACGGTTAAGATCACCGACTCACTACCCTGAAGGTCATGTGTTCAAATCCCACAGCAGGCAAGTGACATTCCTCGATTTCTACGTATCGTATGACGGCTGTTTGACGAACCGCTTAACCCTTCCTGAACATCGTTTGTATCACTGTGTTCAATAAAATATAGTAACAGATTAAAACTGAAGTGAAAAAACAGAACGATGATGTGAGGTGCATGTAGTTCGGATCTGAAGTCCGGAGACCATTCTAACTCGAAGATTACGTCAAAATACCGGGGCTTGTACCACTCCGCACGAGCTAGTGTCCGCCATAATTATAGAGCAGGAGAATGTCAACAAAGACCGAAAGAGGTATTGAAGTTATGAACCGGATCAGTCGCTACACCAGGGTAGGTTTGAGTGCGCTGAGTCAAAGGGAGTGTCGCAGCGAAACTTGGAATGAGCGGTCTNGGAATGAGCGGTCTTTGATTTCAGTAATTATGGTGAATGATCAAAGACAATCGTCAATCGATTCTCTTGGGAGCAAAATTTGATGCGAGAGTGTTCAGCGGGTGGTTCATGGTCTTTTTAATAACAATTTAAGTTTGGTTTTTCGTAACTTTCAGATGTTCCACCTACATTTTCTTTACTAAAGATCAATTTCCTTACCATTACTTGGTGTACCTTATATAATGATAGGTCTAAAAGTCATGAGCTGGCTTAAGTTTTCATCACCCTGTAGCACTGTTCTGCGTGATGCAAGGCTTGGCACATCGTCAAAGTAATTTGGAGGTAGGTCTCTCCGTTGCTTTTCGGTTCCAAACAAGCCTCATTTTCTTTCGGTGATTTTGCAGTTTGCTATTCCGTATCCTGTCGAGCTTAGGTAATTGATGCCTCTTACCACTCGGCATCCATTCGTAATTAAGGGAATCGGCCGTTCTTCTGTGGATTATACAAAGATATTGCATGAGGAAGAAAGTTCTTAGTGGAGTAACCTGTAGTGTCAACGCAATAAAGCAAGGACTGTACGTTTGATTTAGCAACCTGTGTCAATAAAGCTCGGTACAAAACTCACATTTTCCCATATCAGAAGAGCAAATGAGCAAGAAACTTTTCATTACCTGATAACAAATTAAAAAAATGAACAGGGACTAGCAATATTCACACAATATTTATGATAATAATATTAGTAACTGAGATCAAATGGTGGTAATGTAATCCCAATATCGTTTTATTCGCCTTTTGCTTACGGGACCGAAGACAGCTTGAAATGAGTTTGATTCTGCGTCAGTTAATCGTGCAAGTGGTCACTTATACCAGTTGGAGAGTTTAATCAAACGCTCTGTTTTACAACCGTGAAGAACTGCTTGGTTTCGTACTTAAAAGTTTCTGAACCACATCAAAACAATACAGTGTCAAACCTTGTCATGTGGTTGGATCAACAGTGTGTTATCCTTTGTCAAGGTTTTGAACAGTAGACCCGTGAATTGGCGGTAAACAGCTCGCGAATAATATTGTCTGTACCCAATTCCATTTGTCGCTTTTCACTAAAAGGTTTTAAAGCTTCAATGCATTTTGATTAATTATCGGGAACATTTTTATCAACTGGTCTCGGGGTAACTAGTGTGCATGCGGTTTGAATATTGAGTTTATTTAGCAACCTAAATAACCAGATGCATCTAACAATGAACAACACCTAACCGTGAAGAGTGTAGAAATAGAAGAGATCAGTTTGAACCTGGAGAAAGATGGTGAAGTGTTCTTCTGTGTGTAACACTGAATAACAGTCATATTCAGGACGTGAAAATACTGTCCCGCACAGTCTACTAATGGCCCGTGGGATTTCGATACTCAGCGACTAGATGGGTCCGTATCAATTGTAATATATTTCGATAAGGCACAGAGTCGATGAATAATGGGCACCTCCCAAACTCAGAAGGTCCGTGTTGTTGGAGGATGATCAAAGCTAAAAATCCTCATCGCTTCCAGAAGTGTCGTTCGGTGAAAATTATTTAGTCATGTGAATTAGTTAGTTTGTGTTAACAAGGAAACCTGTCACTCAAAACCTATCATCTGAACAATGCGCTTTATCGATTCAAGATAGGTTCACCAAGACGATGGTAAAGTCACAGGATCAATCAAAGCGATGGACTTGCGCTTTAGAAATGTCACAACAATTAATATGTCATAGCATAACAGGAAGTCTGTAATAGTTTACGGTCATTCTGCCGGAACTTGACTCATCCCTTCTTGCACGCTTTGGAATTAAATTTTACCTCGAAAGGTGTAAAGAAAGACCCGTCTATGTATTCGTGGATAGTTTGAGGGTTGATCTTTGGGTATATATGTATTGTGGTATCTGAATGCTATAATCAGTTGTATAGAACAACCAATCTGGAATCCGGAACCTTGTTTGTAAACTGAGCACGTAATTCGCCTGTCTGTTTGTACAAGTCTTGGAACGAAATAATCCAATCTGTTGTAAAACAAAAAGTGGAGCTGGATTAAAGCCAAAACCATTTTCTGTTCTCGTCCACAGTTATTATGTGAACAACTGGACCTCTCCTTTGTGAAATCGGTAATAGACATAAGTACCGAAAGAAACAAATCTCACTAAATTTCAAAGACCCTGACATCTTTAGGAAAACGCAAACAAAGAATAATTTCAGCCGATTCGCGACTAATTATTTATCACACACCCACTTCAGTCTAATTTTACATATACGCTATATATCAGAACAGTTCATCGACTGACTGTGCATGACCCAACCGTAGATTTTCATCCCTATACGTCTCATTTGTCACGATTGTTGACCGCGAAACACGGCACACTTATTACCTCCCTCTCCTCCTGCTCCTCCTCCTCAGTCTATTGTCTACCGATCGTTATTGTCACAGTTTATTTCACTCTATCCCATTGCTGACCGTACCTGATGTGTACTGTACACGTCCGGAATTGGTATCGTGTGAACAAACCATCTTGCAGGTAGCCTGTTGGGCTGGGGTATAAACAACATGTCTGTCGCTTCAGATTGGCAAGTTATAAGCTCCTCGGGTGATTGCTCTGTTTAGATCTTCATCGCATTCAGTGCCAAATGGATGCGAAGTCTCGTACCACGGGGCCTATATCTGTCCTGGTTAGCTGTTCAGTGCGTATTTAACTTTCTCCTTAATTCCATCATTTTCAACTTCCTCGGTGATGTTTTTATGGGTAACCGATGTAATAAATGTAAGCACATCAGCAAATAACAGCGAAGTTTGTTTCCGGTGTTTTTCAGGGACATTATTACTTACAAACATAACTAGTTAAACAGTACTTAGAGAAAAGGATAATTGTATAGATACACCAACCTTTTGGAATAATTCATTTATAACTGATCCGTGCGGTCTATAAAACAGAACTGCAACGTTTGAATTCACACCTTTTTGAGTTCTATACAGAAACAACTTCATTCAAATCGATAGTGGGGGGGGGGACGTGAAGTGATAAGTGAGCATTTGAAACAAACACGTTTTTCTTTCACTGCAAGGTAAAAATTCGCCCAAAAGTTTCTCATGTGATTTCTCAGCTAATTTTCCAACCCATTTTTGTTTTTCATCAATCTGCTTGGGATTATACACCCTGCGATAAAAGTATTGCATCCACTAGATGTGTGGATTATCTTCTCTCTCATACACCATCATTACCAGTTTTGTAGTCTAAATGAGAGAGCTGAATGGAAAATTAAAATTTCATCAAACTATCTTTTTTAACGAGAATGAAAGAAAACAGAATTTTCCCCGCGACAAAATTATAGCACTCCCAGTAAACTTTACCCATTTAAGTCACTTTATCTCTCTGTGTAAGACTTCGAACTGTATTCTTATTGACTTAATTCCATTCTGTAGTCAACCATGACTCTAATTCAGGATTTGCGATGTCAACTCTGGAGTGATGATACACATTTGCGGTAAAAATAACCCAACGCTTTCTATTCCATTCAATTCAGGGCTATCCGTAGACCACACTGTTATTGTGACACCGAGAAATTATAAGCTGCATTTTGTTGGACACAAGCAATCAAGTGCGGCAGTATCCTGCTGGAAAACGGCCTCAGGATGACTATTCAACGTCATTGCTGGTATAAGATGTGTCTTTGCTTGATAAGGCAGTCATCGCGGAATTTCGATCCTTATTGAATACTGCCTTGTTTTCACATATCGTGCCTATGGGGTCTATCCTGATTAAAGTTCCTTTTGTGGTTAAAGTGGACAAAATCCCATTATTTGCATGAGTTTTAGTTCGTAATATAAACGTTTGCTGTTTGTAAAGTTGCTGTAACTATACGTCTCTTAATTTTCTTGGCATCGTTTTGATCATTGCTTGTATCGGTTTCATCAAAATATCGAAATCCAGCACCGTTTTCATCTGCGATGCATGACTCACGGAATTTGAGGCCACACATAGCAGTGTGCTTATCTTTCCCGCGACAGTTTTTTGTGGGTCCAATCCGTTAATGAATGGTGTTTAGTTGTTTCTGCTTCGCATATCGTGCGCAGTGGATCGGGAACTATTACACAGCTTGGCTTTCTTAAGCATGCTGAAATTGATGTCACGAAAGACACCGATTCCGGATTTCACATCATCAGTAAGCCTCTTCCATCGCGCCATGGTTGACAATGTCTTTTAGTAACCTACTTCGGTGTCTTTGTTCTGTCAAGGTCACTGAGCTTGGCGTCACCATGTGGCAACTTTCACCAAGGTGGCACATTACCACCCGTCTGCAGCTTCTATTAAATCCTCGAAGTAAGAGTTCACAATCCTTTTTTCTGTCCCATCGATTAAATCCTGAGCAATTTAGACGGAAATAGTAGGTTAAGGGTGCTCGGTATATTCTGTAACCAACGGAAGTCATTTATCATAGCATACTGCATATCATGAGATCTTTTGGTAAACCAGTTTCTGAAAGTCTCTGATCATAGTCAGATAAATTCTCCAGATCCAGTTGCTACCATTTATTCATTTATTGGGTAACGATAATCAATTTTCCTAACATATATCTAATACAGTTCATTTTATAAAGGCATTTCAACCTTCAAGATGAATGATGTTTTGAGTGTTTAGAATAACAAGTGATTCAATTCAAAATTACTCAATAATGTGTTTAACAAAATCCTCGGTAGACCGTCTATTGTTTCCGTCATCGGTCAAACTTTGCCTTTAATATATGAAGGATTTCAAAATTCACAGGATTTTCAGAATGGTTTACTTTGGATAACATGCAGACCATTAGCTGTGCAGTTGATTAACTGGACTAGCTAATGTTTCCGTGTTCTTTTTTCACCATGGATTTTTCATGTCCCAAAGAAGTCACCGAGGTATTCGGGGAGAAATAACACCGCCGTTGTTGCAGTCACGGCCATGTGTAATCTTTAAACAATATTGTTATACCAGTCTCGATTCGTATCAAATCGCTAGAAAAGAGAGAAGGCAGAAACTGTAAGATGATAACATTTCTTTTAACCCCTTCAATTGCTAAAACGTAAAATAATCTGGTAATTAGGCAAGAAAGTTTCGATAACTACAATGGCTCAACGGATAACAGTCAGAGGAGAGGGTAACCCAGTTCCAGGATTACTTCCACGGTAATCTGACTGTGCGCAAAAGAATGGATTAAGTAACCTGAATAAAATCACTTGTTGAATGCCAAGATTCAGACTAAATAAAAGCGGCTTGGATGACATAAGTGGGTCAACGATATGTTCAGTTGTCATGAAATGTCTTGCAAGTGATGATTCTGAATTTCTCTTATTTGGTTTACCCCTGAGATTGTGCTGTGTTATTGACTGTAGTGACCACTTGGGAATTTGTCCAGGTATTCACTGTGATAGGGGCCGGGGACCGTTCTATCGATTTAAATATTATTCCAACTGTGGGTGAACTGATAGACGAAGTGTGAGGCCGGACTGATCTACTGGTTGCATTTTGGGTATCAATGGGTATACGGATCAAGAGAAACGATGCGATGGGAAATATTCGACACAATGGCACTTTGAACTCCTGACGCACGCCGTTTATTATATGATCATCCTTGATGGCTCATCTTACGGAGACGCTCTTTTTCCGGTAATTTGCAAACGGCATCATGCAGTCACCTTGCGCTATGCATATCAAATAAAAAAACAATTCTCGTTTTTACCACAGATATTCCCAACAGGATAGAATTTTTCTTTTCGTGAACTCTTGATCCTTGTTTAAGCCACCCCAAATGCTAACACGTAACAAGTTGACCTTAGAGGCTAAAATTTCTTGGATCCATTATTTCAATCTTCCTTGAACGAAATGCAACCCTCGACTTAATTGACTGCTCGGCACTCTGTCGCCGGCTCTTGAATGGTGTGTCATAAATGTTTGTTCAAATATTACGATCCTTTTATACTATTAACCAAAGACGAGCTGGAGCTTATAGCCATTATCGATCAAGTTCACATCCGAAATCGGTGTTCTTCAGAGTTTATCCCTCTCTTTTCTATCCAGCTTTGTGTTGGGCATTGTTCTGGAAACAGCTACATGATTGCACTTCCAGGTGGCTAATTATCCCATCTGGAGTATGCGGATCACATTGTACCACTCAGTACAGGTCCGGGTAAGTAACAGGCTTCGCTAGTGCTGCCAGATGCAGTACGCCTTTTGCACCTTCAAACAGTAAAATGATACTACAGGACTGGGCTGTTCTAGGATTGCAAACCAGCAATAGCTGGAAATGTAACAGAGATGCTGGACAAATTTCATCATTTCGTAGTGACATTTCCCTTGCGCTTATGCTTCAGATGAACTTTGGGCACGCACAGAAGGGGTTCAGTAAGCGCTGTACAAACTGAGACGTCTCTGGTACCGTTGTGGCTTTTGGTTGCCGTGAAGAGTCGAGTGTGTGCTGCAACCAAGCTGCCGGTGCTGCTATATGATACAGAGCTTTATCCGCTACGGAAGCTGGGTAAGGAAATGCCATCACTTCTTGATGCATTGTCAGAGTTTGGTGTGGTAGCCAAAAAAGTAATGCTGATGTTAAGGGTAGAGTTTTAGGCAGCAGCTTAGCTTATTAGACCTTGACCTGCATAGATTACGTTGGCTGGGTTACCTGTTACGCATGGCACCAAATAGAACGCCGCGGCTTGCGATGTTTTCAGAAGGGGGTAGTGGTTGCATGTGAGCCGAAGGTTTGTCAAACTAAAAAAAGGCATGAGCATAAAATCGTGATCAAAATACCCGGTCATATATCTCACGTTATTCTTCCTAGTTGAGTGGAACCCTCGAGATCAGTGTAAACGATGCTAATATCGCAAATAGTGAATCTAATGCATTCGTCAAGTTTCTTCGTTAATTTAGTTTAACTACATTCTGAATCGTCACCTCTACGCTCCTTACGGCTTTCTTGTTACTTTTCGTCACTCAAATGGGTTGTCGATAGATTGCAATAAATCTGCCACACGAAAAGACAAAGCTGTCTTTTGTGTAAATTGAAGCATAAAAGTCAAACGTATTGCGCTTAAGTTCACTCGACACTCAGATTGGGTCACGTGACGTGACTAGTCGATGATTGTAGCATGAAGCCAGTGACGGATGAATGCTGAGTATTGTTGACTCACCATTTTGATATTGGTCTAAGGATGTAAAAGTAGGCACTGTGGTGTGATTCATCATAAAGAAATGCCATAGCTTCACACAATATGGACTGAGTCATAAATAAAAGATCTAAGAATTAAGCATCACAATCACATGAACTATTTTCGATCTTCTCACCTAATACGTTCTCCTCTATATGAGAATGATACACAACCAATGTCTCCAAAATGAGCCAAAGAAATTTTGGTAGAAAAGCATCTCCTAGGTGCCAGAAATGTATACCGTAAATCACGAAAGAGAAGCGTATTTTTATCAGTTTTTCAACAACCAACCGATAGTGATTGTTAACTGTATCCAGAATACTTTCCGTACTTTGTATTAGAACAGTGAAAGATTATCTGAACAAAACAATTTCGTATTGATCATGCATATGGTAAACGTTTTTATTCAGATTTTGTATATAGTTTTTATTGAATCCTCATCTCAGGGATGGTCCTTATATTGGGGCGATCAGATATTATGCAAACCACATTCGTTTCATTATTATTCTGCTTTAGTTCACCTCGTGGACGCCCATTTTAAGTTCTCCTTTCTTAATTGTTCATAACGTCCTTGCCTTTAGTTGCTGCTATTCTTCATTTTCCAGTACAATATTTACCACGGAGTTTTATCAGTCCCCATCCAATCGAATAAAAACAAATTCATAAAAGATACAAGTTCACTCACTAATCGGAATTACAGTTGGACGTCTACTAGTGACGCAACACCCTGTCGAGTGAAATACGACGTTCCTGAATATCTATAAGACACAAATTACAAGTTTGCTGAGATTTGGTGAAGTGATTGCCACCCACTGACTAAAATCCTTTGTGTTAACAGAAAGTTTGTCCCAACTACGGCAACATAGTCCTCATTTCACCCACAAGTTTCTTATCCTATGTAGGTCTGTTTAGTTGCTTAATTGCTTTTTATGCAATATGTATTA
This sequence comes from Echinostoma caproni, assembly GCA_900618425.1. NCBI lineage: Eukaryota > Metazoa > Platyhelminthes > Trematoda > Plagiorchiida > Echinostomatidae > Echinostoma > Echinostoma caproni. Next base: position 58,056 of record UZAN01039972.1, read on the forward strand.
TGCTGAGATGCAGTGAAATCGTCTAGGACATTAGTAGCGTAGTACTGCGTTGTTTTTTAATTGGTCTCGAGAAAGGCTTGCTTCAAATGCACTATAAAAATAAAACTGTATTTTAAGTAGTCTTCAGTGGAACCCATAAAATGTCTAAAAAGTAAATATCAGTGAGCCCGGTGATAAGTCATTAAAACCGGCTAACTATTAGATTGATATGGACAAGAAAACATTCATTCACTTTGTTTAGGTAAACTAATATATACCCCCTGAATTCGTCGTTTTACAACTTACTATGATACCCGTAAATTAATGAATGTGACTTTGAAAGGTTTCTCAGCAGAGCCGATTCAAATAATCTCAAATGTTCTGAAACTTTATTCATGTATAATTGTAATTCCGAATCGGATATCCGACGAGGCTAGCTTGCACTCATTTCTTATCTCTCAAAAAAGCGCGTCTTCCAATCACAAACGATATTCGTTAAATTAATTTCCCGTGAAAATCGGCATGCCTCTACCCTCTTTGTAAACTGTAGACCACAACTGAAAACACGCCTAACCAACACGGCCACTGAATTTTTATTTATTGGCATTTAACACCTTCATTTTCTGCAGACGCTCATGAAAACTCATTTGTATTCACAAACACACACTGTTCTAGGATGATCATTTATTGGGGTTAGTTATTACTTGTCTCAACTAATGGTAGTTGCTTCTAAACAACCTATGCATGAATGATTACGCCTCAGTGAGAATCATATTTTGAGTCAGAAGGTAAAAGTAGTGGAGCTGCCGCAAATTCGCATCTTATACAGCAATAATAATCAATACTAGCAGATTTTTCATGGCTAGTGATATATGAATTGGCTTTATTTCTCATTGCACAATGAAAAAAGTACAAGAAACCGTCAGTATGCACGAAGCGGTCAGCGAAACAAAATGGCGTCAAGCTAATTGGAATCTTTGATTCATTTTTTATTACGGCCTCAAGATAATCGGTTCAAAGCAATAAACCACAGATGACTGAATGAGTTTCATTGGAAATTGACTGAAATCATTGTCAGCTCTCATTCCTAAAACGTTCTACATCAGTTAGCTTCTGATATCCCTAATCAAATATTGGTTTTTCTAACCGCGGCATTTATTGCTGTTACCTCCACAACCCGATTCAGTACAGTAAATGTGTCATTTTGGATACTCTTTTTGTTTGCACCTTCCATTCCAGTTGCACTTTTCAGTGCATCGCGTGACTCATCCAAACTCAGTGAATCTGTTCATTCCCCCCTCATTATCTTGGAACACTAAGTGTAAACAGAAATAATTATCGAGAGTTAGAATAAAATGAACCTCATTTGTGAAGCGCCCATCAGGGAGTGTGTCGCATACGATCATACTTGATTGAGGCCTATAAACTATTGCTCGTCCAAGCATTTCTGTTCGTCAGGATCTTTTGAAGTTTACCCTCATCTGTGTGCGAGCATAATTCTAATTATTGGGATACAAACTAGCATAGTAGTTACTCGTAGCACTCGAGGAGAATTACTAACTTCTTTTATAATCAATTCAATCAGTCAAACTAAACGCTATATTCCATTTCATAGGGTATGAGTCCCGTTCGCACAGATCAGTGGAAAGTGCTATCCTTAACTTTCACTTGATTGGCCATTACAGGATACAGCTGCGTCTGCGTCACTTATCACACGCATACATTGCTATGAAAAACTACGGGCCAGTAACTAGAGACCGTGTTCTTTGTACGTGGCACAAAATCAGACGTGTCAGTTTATGTCTGCTTGCATGTTTGAACGTACATGTATACATGCAAATAAACATTAATCTGAACCAATATCCGGACAGTTGATCATTTCCAACAGTCAAAAATCATCTTCTGTGCTCAGTAACGCAAGCAGGACGATAGAGGTTGAAGCAATACAAAATGAATGTGTTCCATGGTCATCAGCCGGCACGCCTAATCCGTCTCGGTTTCACTAATTCACATGTTCACCATACACCCACGCAATGCGTAGTATGAACCAATCATTTTTTATCGATGGCCACGTGACCATTGCATGAGCTGTTGCCGATTGGTCAGATTGCGGGACATACATGATTGGTTTGTTGACACGTGGTTGAATCCCCACTGACTCAGCGTTGGTGCACACTTGTAAACAAACACATGCATACTTTACTTTAAATGGGAACTGTGGTTTTGGAAGGGTAACTACTGTGCCCGGATATGTAATAACAGTCAACTTCGTCTTCGTTGCATTCCTAACGTCATTTGTGAAATTATGCATCTACTCTTTTGGATTTGTACCATACTCTNTCTCCGTGATCTACCCAATTCCGACTTTATCTCAAACTGGACCATGGTTTCCGCCGGATCGTGAAGCTGATCCACTGCATCTATCCACGGTCCTTTATCATGTTGACGGTGAAGCTGTCTCTTCGTTCGCTTCACAGCTGACGCAAGCTGTGAATACAGTTTTAACTAAGGAACAAGGAAATCATGTGCCCGGAGAATCATTTCAATGGCATACATTGACTGCATTTCGCGAATCACAAAACCCAGACGGGGAAAGTTGGTTGATACTTGGTGGATCTGTGCCAACAATCGAAACAGATATCAACAATCCCTTTACCAAGTTTGCCAGCGGTGTAATGAGCTGCCGATTTCGTCCACAGTCATCCGCAGCTTACGGCTTCACGTTTCAGGATTGTGAACCTGTGGATCTACAGTACGTACACAACGAACCGGGTGGTGTGAGAAAAAATGGTGCCGGTCTGTTAGGCATAGGACTCACCAGTCTGGAGCTGAATGGAGCCAAAGATGGCGCAGTTCTGGTCTACTGTGACCCACTTTGGAGAGCAGACGGCTTGCATGCTGGTGGAAAATGTCGTATTCGTTTGCGCAGAGCCGGAACCTGGTCTAACAGAACTTATACAAAAAGTTTAGAATTCTGTACCAGCTCAGGACACTCACAGCCTTGTGGAGGTGGATTCTCGGTTGATTTACTGCAGACTGATCTACAAGAGAACGACTACCAGAGCAACGGGAAAAATGTACAAAGTTTACCCTATGTGAAGCTCATGGTCGGATTGCCTTATGCTCAGCCATATGGAGAAGTGCAACTGGTTGAAAATCTCCTGAATCGAAAAGACGATTCACGCACTGCATCGTCTAGCATTCATCGTATTCTAGGAACGCGGGAGAAATTTGGAACAAAAGTGGCTTGGACACCAGAGATGAGTTTGAAAAACAACAGGAAACGACAATCTTCAATTATCAGTGCTTTACAAACCTATATACAAACTAGAATCTCTCAATGGACACAGGAAAGTTTAGCTCTGATCACCTCGAGCGCTGAAGATCGTGTTCTAGCTTATCGTCATCCACGTGCCGGACAAAGCGAACAGTTGTTTGACATTCGTCCACCATCATCATCATCATCACCATCATCATCATCGTCATCATCATATGTGGATAAGGAGGAGGAGGAGGAGGATTTGGTGAAGAATTCTGATGTTTTGGGCAGTGGTTTTGGTCAGGCATTAGAGACGGTGATTGTCCCCGCGGATACAAGTGTGTTATTACAACGTGCGGAATATGCTATTCTGTTGGGTGCTCCGTTTCACAGTAGTGCCCGGAAGGGAGCCAATCATGGCCGTGTTTACATTATGTGCCCGGGAATGGAAAATCTGACGGAGCAGCTACATTATTTGGATGGTGCGCATAGTCAATCTTTCTTTGGATATTCCGTGGTAAGACTGGGTGACGTGGATGGAGACGGGATAGATGACGTGGCCATCGGAGCACCTGGTCTTCAGA
>UZAN01039972.1:62518-91564 GCA_900618425.1 Echinostoma caproni
GTCTTCAGAAAGAAGAAGTTGAACCAAGTACCCCAGGTCGAGATCCTGTTGTTGGCAAGGTCTACATTCATCGCGTCACGTCGGAGTGCAAACTAGACCCAAAACCGATACAAGTGAGTACCTTCATATGATAAGTTACAAGGAAGCTATGTAGTAATACAAGACGCCAATCGATATTAGTTATAACCAAGATGAGAACAACATAAAACATCTTTTTGATTGTCAATCAGCTAAAAAGTAAAAAAGCGTTCAATTTAAAAGCGAAATATCAAAACATCAATTGCTGTTTTTTATTCTTTTTCCACAATACGATCAAGATAATGAGCTAGAAGAATAATGTGGACAATCTTACACATAAGACTATATAAGATAGAGAATCAATAACGAATAAACAAGCACTAGACTCATTATCTTGTAAAAACGAAGAAAAAATCAATTCTATGTTGGAACCCCTTCATAAATTTTCTGAAACAAAAGGTCATAGCAAAATTCGAACTCTCATTTTAAATGATCATATGCTAAACAAATTACACTCTAAGTGAGAGCATCAGCTGATCATTGGGTGATTGGGTTGTTAAAGCTTTTATCAAGTAAAATTGGATAGACTCAGCACTGGTCTAAAGTCGGGTAAATGAAAATTAGAAGGCAACAGCAATTTTAATATCGCATTTAACAATACTAGTGAAGAACCAAACTAATTCTTGCTGAACATAATACTGAGTTGGATCACATAGGTGTGATCCAAGTGTGGAATATCTAAGTCCAGGTAAGTATAAGTGAAAACGATGTTCAAAGGACTATAATCTATTCTACACAGCAGTGGACAAGATGGAACAGATAGGAATGAAGTCAGTGGAACAGAAGAGCGATGTCTGCTTAACTGGATTGGTGATAATTGTGAAGGATTTCCGAGGTCATTTTGCTTTCGAGTGGACCTTGGGGAGGCCCGGATGAATAGAAAATCACAAACTTTACCGTTGAAAAGCGTGAAGGCGGAAAACAGAAGCATTGACCACAATATCGAATGAAATATTGAATGGTCATTGTAAGTGATACAGAAAGCTCGGCTCTTAGGAATTCTTCCATTTACAAACGCGTCATTCATGATTATAGTGTGGAAGCTGGTTGGCATGTCATTTCACATGGGGGGCAGTTTAAACTAAAAATTTCTCGTAATTAGATTTTTTGAATTAATAAGATTTAAAATCAAAGTCAAAGATTTATTATGGGCGATTTAACAAAGCTAATGCTTATCATGCCCCATAGGAGTTCTATAAAATCTTTTGAATAACTTCACAAATAGAAAATGACAATGATAATAATGTGCATGATCACTCACAGATGTTGAAATTTTAAGTGTTCCAATGCTTTATCAAGTTGCGATTTAAATGCTTCAACTGTGGGAGCCCACACTTCATCATATGGAAGAGAATTCTATACGCCGCACACTCTGCCTGCAAACGAGTGATGCCGGTAATCAAGGTGTCTTTTCTGGGTCTTCACCTTTAGTGGATGTCCCCTGAGGTGATCATTATGAGATAAAGTCAGCATAAAATGGAAAAGATGGTTGGGTTGATGCAGTATGTGATATGCTAATATTAGGTTCCCCCGAAGTCGGCGATATTGAGATGAGTAGAGTGCCCATATTTGCATCGTTTCGGAGTATGTCTTTTTATACAAACCTTTCACCAATTTTGTTGCCAGCCTTTGCTGACAGCATGCGGGGCACAGTGATCGTTTATTTTCAGAAAAGTTGTTGGATTCTACCCGAAAGAAATCACCGGTTTTTATTCCGGTTTGCACAATACAGAGAAATGAAGCTTGATTGTTGATATCACTCAGAGAATGACAATTGATAATTGAGCAACAATCTCGGATTAGTGTGCATCTAACCCCAGCGAATCTGGGCTTTCATGTAGGTCAGATTGTTTACTGAGAAGTAAACCATCCTAATAATTTATTTATTCATTTAATTCATTCATCCGTCCATTCATTTTAAAAAGCTAACGAGGAAGCCAATGTTTGTGAGATATCTCTTTTCTCGCCCTCCCACCCCCAGCCGCTCACTAAATGTCGACTGCATCCAGCACGACATTGGAAGCACATAAATGTCCTTGTTTGTTTTTCACTAGTTCTTGTGAACTACAAAACACAAATTGTTAGCACCTAAAACGTGGAATTTTGTCATATCCGTTTTTACCCGGGGTTCTACTTGAATAGGTAACTCTTGTTTACATGCGACCGCGTGCACACGCACAAACACACACAGAGAGACGGCTGCGGTGAAACACAGTGAACACTAACTTCGAACCGATGTCATTGTGAGTGCCGACGATGAATCTTGTCACTGGAAAGAAGAATAATACACAGTGATGAATCGCTGACCGGAATCGAAACGTGGGCAGTTCCAGGCTGACCACATGCGTTATAGACTGATAAGGTTACGTGATATCGAGAATATTACATTCGTTAACAAAAAATCCCTCAGAAAATCGAATAGTGGATTGATTCTATTGATTTATGAAAAAAATGAAATGACGTCGAATGCTTTCTAGAAATCTGCATACTTGAAGGGAAATAAATGTCATGATCTGGTCATATGGGTATGAAAATTTGGATAAAAAGAAAAGTATGTAGAAATGTTGGAAACCTGAGTTACGACGGGGACAGGGAACAGGGCACTATAGGATGGATCCCGGGTCTACAATTTATTGATTTCTCTGTGTGAAAAGAAAGAGTCTGCGTATGCAGTTGTGCAGTTCATTCTGAGAATCAAATTTACATTTTCCCATGGACCGTTGCATTCCTGTGTTGAGCACGTTGCTTTGGTTCACAAAATTCTTCTTTCGGAAATTGTGCAAAATGTTTGGATAGCGATGTCCTGCATTTTTGAACTACGTTTTAGGTGAACAGTATACTACATATAATGAATAGCGGTGACATGTGTGGAATCCGTGTTTGAACCACAAACTGTTCTTGGAAGGAACACTCAGTAAGACGCCGTCGTTGAAATTCGGTAATGTGGAAAGATACTGTGCAACACAGGCATTTTGTATTGCAACTAATAGAGAACTGACGTGTGTGAAGGCGACAAAAATCAATTTATGTGGTGGCAGGGATATTGATAGGATAATGTGACTGATATCATGAAAAATAGGTCGGGTGAGTAGGCAGTTTTGTGGGCTAAGTGGACAAGGTTGGACAGTCCATAGGGTGCACAGATAAACATTGTTGGAATAGCACGCCCTAGTGAAACTTTACCTATTGTCGCTAATCCAGACAACAGGGAAACGTGTAGACGACTTCTTACTCCCAGCTGTCTTGACAACTCAAAATGAAGGAAATAATTGCATACTAGTATGATGGTGCACGCTATATGACACAGAAAACAGTGTTCCATTTTGTAGATGTATTTCTGATCTTTCTGATCATCGGTGCTTTCTGTAGCCGGATTAATTTTGAGATCAAATAAACTATGCTGTGTTTGAAGAATAAAAATTGGTCAGCTGTTTGTTTTTCACGTGCAGGGATCTAGTGAGTAATGTAGGTAACTCAGATACGCTTCCAGACCCAGTGAAATTTGTTCTCATGTTAAGGTTCATCTGAACGGTATTTGTGCATCAGCGTTGTCCGTTTCTGTAATTCTCTGGGGTCCCATTACCCGACACGGGTTGAGGTTTGCGGAAAGATGGTTGAAGAAAAATACCGATTAATGATTTCTCCAATTGGTTTTCAACAAAGACGAATAGCATTACATTATTCAACTCACATCTGTTTAACTAGGTGATCATTCGGAAATTTCCTGATTACGAAAAATAAATCATAGTACATAAACATTTTTGTAACATAGAAGCGCGTTCCACCGTGTGCAGAAAATTTATCCATCTAAGCAGCATATTCTTATTTGAAACTAAAAGCTTATATAAATTGATCAATGTTATTTGGTCTTATCATTAGGAATATTTTATTGTTGAATGTGGATTTCAACACTGAGTCACTTTATTACACCTGCTTGAGACTGCACGATAGTCGGCATCAAGAAAATTTGAACGGGAATAAATTACTTCAATCATTTCGTTGAACATGTTTGAGAAATAGTTCCGTGTTATTCGCAAGACATGCTGTGACTTGTGCCGTACACCGTGCACCACATACCAATGCCTAAACAAAGCGGACTAGATAGTTGATGAGCAGTGCACATCAACTTGAACGGAGACATTGAAAAGCCAGTCGTCGGACATCCTGTTTTCTCAGTCTCTGTCCATCCGTCCGCCCGTCCGTCTGACACTCGGGAACTTGCACTGACTCATTCATTCACCGGCGGTCCGTGGCTATTTATTTTCATACCTAACGACTATCCTTACTACCTATCTACCTAACTCGCTATCAAAATAGATGTGTAGGTAGCAGGCGTCTGCGTATATCCGTGGTACTGGTTGCCATTTCCTAGTCGTTTGTTCATACAGCTTATCGCATAGTCTTTCAATTGGTGTGTGAAATCCTTTTCAGCGATATATACATACAGTGTGCACGCTCGCACGCAAATACGGTCGCACAATGCACACAAATCTAACGTTCACAGACACACAGACAAGCACAATCAATGAAGTGAATACATACGACGAATAATGAAGGACATCCAAATGTACATTGTACGATTGTTTACATTCGTAGAGTATTTCATGCGACAACCACAGGTGTCCAGGTCCGAAGTCATTAAAGAGTTTAATTAGTGGCCTTGTTTGCATATGTTCCCATTCAAAACGGACAAAAAAGAGAACTGTACCATGCTTTTATGAAATGCCAGAGCTCCAGATGAGCATATTTACTTTACATGTTCAGTTTGTACAACCACTTACAATTCACCTTCGTACGCCGATTTTAGTGGCTGCCCCTTTGGATGTAGGAGTAGGTGAAAGACAGAAATGTTAAAAGTACAGTCGAGTAACAGAGAATTTCAGTAGACTAAGCTTGCAAGGAAAGTCAAGATGCACGAGTGCCACTGTTTAAGACGCTCAGTTATATCACTCAGTGTCTCTAACCACCAATTACGCTCACCTCGAGGTTCCCAGCACGGGAGCCCAAGGGGACCTATGTGGCCAAGTCTCCTGGTTAGGGTTTTGCATATCCTCGTGACATGTTATACTTTGACCACCCTTGGCTTTCTTCCAAACGCTTCCTGCCTCGGAAAACATCTCACACTGTGACAACTTATTTGGTGGCATGGGTAACACATGCCTCAACGGACGTAATCTAGGGAGACCGACCTCTTACTCCAGTTGGTGACCACGGTTGCCTAAACCTCTGCGTTTGACCTCGGCGTCGCTCATCGGGTAGCCCCACCAGAGTCTTGCAATGCTGTGTAGACAGCAGTGTTCGAACGCCTACAATCTACTTTTGTCCTGTTTTCTTAACGGCCAAGTTTCTTAGCAACATAGCAGAAGTGGTCGAACTGTTGCAGTATACACTCGACCCTTCATGGACATCCGAATGTCGCTACGAGGCCACAGATGTCTTAAGTTGTCCAATTTCTATTTACCCTTCTGTTTAAGAGCCAACACTTAATCCGCGATGCGTTCACTGGGTGTGATATCGCTGCCCAAGAAACAAAACTTGGTTACTCACTCTAATAATTTGTCAGTTAGAGTGAGGCTGGATGCTAGACCAGCCCAGTCTTGTGGTAAAAGTTTATACTTTGAAAGTGAAAAACACATATAAAACATGGCTACTTGAACACTATTCAACACAATTTAAAAATTTCGAAAAGCTTGCAACTTATCCAGATGCTCTTTACTCAGATAAACAAGAGAAAGCGATCAAACTAGTACCCCAATTCGAGTACCTGAAGAAAGATGATAACTGTCCGTCACAGTCGGGAACTGTTCTTAGACAAAGAAAAAGAGCACTGTGTAATGTACTATTGATAAAATTTAAACTTACGAGAGTCGACTTCGATAGATAGGTTAACAATCCCTCAAGGCCGTGTTTGAATCCCTGTTACAATTGTTGATCCTGCACCAGCGGTTGTCACCAACACTAGCAGAACAGCCTCACGCTGTTCAAAAACATCTTTTGTGTGTAAAAAGTACATCCTCCCATTGGATCTTCCTAATACTGAATAGGACCACTCATAGTAACAATAGTAATAATAATGATATGTTTGAATAAAATTAATCTTTTGACTAACATTCATTCATATGCTATACAGTGGCACAGAGTATGTTTAGGAAGGAGGCTGCGACCAATCAAAGTTTACTTGGGAAACATACTAGCAAGGATGATGGACGGTGATGGTGGGATTCGAATTTCCAATATTCGTCTTCCTGTACGAATAACTCTAACTGCTTGACCACCACCATCCTATAGACTATCTGTTTTCTCGAAACTTCCTCCAAATGAATTAGTTGATGAACCAATGTTGAGGCTAACTCTGTCAAACGGCAATCATTACTGCTTCTTAGACATTTCTGTGATTTTATCTCTCATCTGCACTGCACCGGAGCCAAAAGGAGTACTCCAGGAATACTGAAAACTAGATTATTAAAGATTAATAAAAACTGAACCGTCTATGAGAGCTGTTCAAATAATCTTCCGGAATACGAATATAATTGCAGAATTATTTTTCCGCAAACCACGCCCGAAGTAAGCAGAATGAGCTTCACTGAGAACATTTTTTATCTGCAAGTGAGATGTTCATACGACGTGTTTTGCAGAATTTGTTTCCTACAGGTGTGTATATCTTCGATTTCATAAATACCGTATCGAGCTGTTGCAAATTTGTGTTTTCGAACGATGCACTTAAAAACAAACCAGGATCATGAGTGACAACTTGTTCACAGACCACGTTCAGAACCTTAATGTACATCGGGTAGGATATTACGAATTAGTTGAAAAATACTGACAGTTTTGCTCTGTGATTGCGATAATCACGATCATGGTTAACCTTTCGGAGAAATGTGGAATTTTGTCGAATGCAATGTTTGAAACATTGACAACTCCTGTAATGTCAGTGCATCGGTTACTTCGATTCACACATTGCCATGCACGGATGCCTTCCGTTAAATGGATCGGAATTTAACTTGTGCTGAACCTCCCATATTGACGAGGCTAACATGTGCGGGGAGTTGATTCCCGCGTCCTGTCACAAACCAGAATTTTCAAAAGGCTTTTCGTGCCACGTGATATTCTAACTTCTTTTGTTATCATCAGACAGCCTTTAAAATAACTCACTCCGCTCATGATAACGGAGACACAGACCCGCTGCTTTGTTCCAATCAAGCTCCTCTTACCCCTAAGCAAGCAAGAATTATTCTGGTTCACTTAATTGGCCTGGAATCATGGGACCGAAACCTATAGGGCGCTTTTTTACTGTTGTTTCTATGATGGTGGTAGCGGTGGTGGGGTTAGCGAGGTTGATGTGATGTGATTTAAGAAATAATACTAACTAATGTTCAAATTTCAAATTTTTATTATGGGAAAAACTCACAAAGACTTTGCTTATCAAATCCCATAGGGTGTTTGCACTTTGGTTCGGAACACGATTAACAGGATCACAGTCAGTCCATGTAAGCAAAATAGTATTGTACTGTTTTTGATGAGCATAGGAGAATATAATATGTAGTTGGGTGTTGAAACCAAATGTTTGCCAGAGCATCATCAAGCTGACGCTTGAAAGATACTAATGTTGAGGCATATACCGCATGAGGTGGTAGAGAGTTCCATGTGCTGCACACTCTGACTGCAAACGAATGGCGTCTGCAGTCGAGACGGCTCTTTTGTAGTGTCAACTTCAGTGTATACCCTCTGAGATGAACATTGGTTGATAGGACCAATAGATGTTTACATGGATGGTTGGGTTGTTGGAAAATCCGATACAGTAAGATCATATCACCTCTGATTTGACGATATTGAGACAAGTATAGCCCCAATAACTGTAATCTTTCCCCATAGGTCTTGAAATGTAGACCTTTGACCATCTTGGTAGCCATTCTCTGTGGACATTCGGCGCTTTCCGATCTCGCTGCAGCCATGGGTTCCAAAAACACGTTTAGGTAGTCCAACCTGTTTTACCGCNCTGTACGAACGACTATTCCCAGATCCTTCTCGGATGGAGCAAGAGGCACAGTTTCGTGTCAGAGTGTAGAAAAACGATCATTGTGACGTAGTGATAAGACTTTACATTTGGTTACGTTGAATTCCATGTCATTGGAGACAGACCATCTGTGGACTTCGTCAGGGGCGTTCTGGAGATCAAATGAATCTTCTGGATTTGTTATTGCCCTCCATATTTTGGCACCGTCTGCAAACAGCCGAGTTTGTGGTCTGAGGACGTCTAGAAGATAATTTATAAAGGGAAGGGAATGACGTGTTAGAAGAAATCTGTCCAAGAAAGGTAGCAAAGGTAGGGCGCTACGTGTTTTTGGAAAGTGAAGTGTTAACTGAAACATTTGAATAAAAAGCTATCAAGAATGTTCGTGAGGAATATAAGACTAGATAGAAATGGTGATACCCGTAACATATCAAATAACGGCTGACTTTAGTAAGCTTTTGGAAGCACGTGAAGTCGTGAAGAGATGATCTCTCCATTGGGATAAAACTGCTTGTCGTCTAAAATTCCATTGTCATTGTGAACCGAATAGCTGTGACGGAGGGGATTACTCGAACTGGTTGTTTCATCCATACGGATTAGCATTTCGAAAGTCACATCGACATTTTCTTCGCCCTAGATTTACGGTGAGTCGGGTAACCGGGACACGAATAAAATCATGTGCAGCTATTTGTTTGTATGGTGCCAGAAACTCAAATGTAGTCCCATTTCTTTTGTATTTTTTTCACCGAAGTTGTGCTAAATCAGCAAACGGGTTGGGTAATTTAACCTAGAAAACTATCCCAACAATTTATGCGCGGTCTTTCTTTTCTTTCAAACACAGAAGGACCAGCCACCGTGATGAATTCCCCCTTCAAATACATTTCAGCCACACACATTCCATTTCGGGTCTGTCCATACTTGGAATTTAAACATCAAAGATAAATTATGGTCCTGTGTTCTGGCTGATGTTTTCACTATTTCGGAGAGCATTCATTCTCCACACCCTAAATACATTGATTAATAATATGGTTAGTGATAATACAGTTAGGCACGTGGTTATAAGGATTGGAAATGCGTTTGCTTTTATCCCGTATGAATTCCCAGACACAATGTTTTCTGTTATTCTTCTATTGTTTATACTAATTTTCATTCAACCTAGCGTATTTTCACCTGAGATGAATTTGTAAGCGGTGCACGCGGCTTGAACATCCTACCCATTGTCCAAGCCACCATCCTTCAATCGGTCCAATATATCGTGTCCAACTATAGGGCCCGAACTGTTGATACTATAAGGTCTACCAATAAGTTTGACTGAATGAACCGTGGTCAACTACTAGTGGTATAACGCTACTGTTGATATAAGGTAACGTGGCTTGCGTTACTGAGTACGGAATGATGGTGTTCCCTTCATCCCCTAAACACTGTGCAAAAATAGTCATGTCTAATAATTCAATTAGGCACATGATTATTTGCATTGGGTATGTTTTCGCTTTCATTCTGTATGTGTATTTATTGTGTGTATGTTTATGTATTGTTATTGATGAGTGTTATTGATATGTTTTATTGTTTCATTTAACATACGAAATCAAACAATGATAGGTGGTTATGTCATCGGTTTGACTGCTTCCCAAAGTTGATTACTATCGCTTTAAACCTAACCTGATCAAAACATGACCAGAAAATGTACTCTCCTTATCAAACTGCCCCTGTCCCCTGCTTCCCATGACAAAAAACCGGCGAGGCTTCCAAGCCGCTTTATCCTATCCCGACTCTGCTTAGCCCTTGGAATTAAAACAGAATTCACACCGATCAGTATTTTTATTCTGTGCAACACATTTATACCACGATTTATGATGGTACGAACGAAATAATGAACCTACATACTGATCTTTGATTTTGACTGGATTAAATGTGGATTTGGGAAGGGTTTATAGCTTCTTTGACGAATGTGCGTTTGTAGATAGAAACGAATCACACTCTATTTGTTTATTGGTGTGAATCCTACGGCTGATCAATTAACCATATAGCAATATTAATAATGCTTTAGAAGCTATTAGAACAGAACGCACCGCACCTGCATTTGTTTCATTGTAGGGTTAAGCTTTATCTTACCTTATGACAGAATGGTAGACTTTTTAAAGTAACATTTAGTTCCATCCTGTCACCTAAGATTATCAATTTACTGCTTGCTAGGGTCTTCAGATTTGAGCATTGAGAGTTGAGTAATCGAAAATGATGGTCTTTCAGTCATCCCCAATAAACTGGAGTAGTTCCAGTAGTGTGGTTATTGTCAACTAATGCACTTTCAATGGATAAAATCCAAAATTGCATTCACTAAAAGCAAGCTGCTCTGGTTTCGTGGCAGAAAACATCAATTGATTTGATCTATCGATTTTCTTCAGCAAAATAAAATCAACCAGCCACCGTCTCTCATCTGGTTACATAAGAAGGAAGTACTTCACCCTTCCTCACGCACGCACACACTCGTTAACACGCACGACCTCAGTTAGATATTTACTCCATGCTTGCTGTTGTTGTTACTGCTGATAGTATTATTATTTTTGTTGTTGTTGCTATTATCACAACGTACTTATTGTTCGGGAATATACTGAATTTTACCCGAAATGACTCTGTGGACAGATGTTTTATTCACCTACACGAACGTTCAAGGCAAGCTCTGAAAGTTGACTCTGTGGTCCTATGGTAAAACTGTGATATTGACCCCTGGCAGCTGTCTAAAGACCTTGGTTTGGTTTCCATCTTTCCAACAATCGTTCTTATGCGCCTCAAGTAAATCGATAAAATCATCCATGTACGGCACAAATGGACGAGACATAGTCCTCGGTGGGGACAAGAGTAAACTTCAAACATGATACTACTACTACTACCACTATATTTGTCACACTTCTTTAAGTCACAGATGGGTGTTAGAGTAATCGCGGTCCAACCGCTCTTATAACGCGGAAGTCAGTCTATGAATAATTCTTGGGCAGAATATTAAAAATAAGTTTTCTTGGTGTATGCTAAATGGAAGCCAAAGGCTAGCCGTTGCCTAACCCTCAAGTCAGACAGGCGATGTAAAAGCCGCAATCCATTGGAGATCGATGTCCAGATCAACGGGTCATATATCCCTTGAATGGGGTCAAACTTTCACTCTACCCAATACGCCCAACTACCCAGTTTAGCCACATTTTGAACCCGGAACGTTTGCGTTTGATTCTTGCTCCTCTCCTTGGTTGGTTTGGTCGGAGCTTCCTGCCAACCCCCTTCCGTACCCCTTTCTGATGTACTAAACAAAATGGGATGATCGCTTAACGCGTGCAACAGGTTTTGTAAATATCAAAAAATTGCTGATTATGCTATCCGACATTGATTACTGGATATAGCTCTAATAAGCTATAACTTAGGGATACTGGTGACCGCAGATTATTTGTGAGTCAGGGAATGTCATTCGATAGGGCAATAATGGACCATAAATTTGGAAGGAATTTCATTATCTTCTAGTAAGTGTACTCTTTGTCACTTTCGTTTATAGGTATCTTAGCCGTATGTTGTCAGTTTATCAGATTGTAATGAAAAATAGCATTGCCGATCAGTAATTAGTAACTAAAGCAAGCTATTGTCTCGGGTTAAGAAGCGTGGCTAGTACTAGGATACTCGTCAAACCTATTTAATACCAAAACCAATTGCAATCTACCTTTTTGGTAACTCGACTTTGAACTGGCACGTAACACAAATACTTTTTCATTGACTGGTAACGGAAATAACATGGCCGAGCGCTTTAAGCATTAATCGTATTGTCAACTTCTGAAGTGATTGATCTTCACATCTTTTAATTACGGAGTTTTGTTACCAAGTTCTGATTGTTAATCGTTGCATGCTTCTTTCCCCTGTTGGCGAGCGCATATTTGTTGTATATATACCTATCAATTCATCAATTATTTGTGACCGAGAGATCCAACACAACCTCACTCTCCTTTTATAACAAAGTCATTCCGTTAACAGGAAAAGTAACGTAATTCAGTCCTATAATTGCTCGTTGATTATCTTACCATTCATTTCAATAGTCTGGTAATGCAGAATCGATAGCAACCCCCCGAAAAAATCATTATTTTTGTGACCAAAAAGGCCAAGGTTCTTCTAAGAAAAAATCCCTGATTGAAGTAGACAAACCCGTTTGAGTGTTGATTAAATCCGTCCATTTCTCATTGGTATAAACAGCTGACTCATACACAGGAGACCCTAATGAATGAACTGTATGACTGATTAGTCGTTTGCTTGTGATTTTTACGAACACAAACAGCTTCCGGTACCAATCTATTTCACACTACAACCTTATTTCCAACCTCACATACATACTGAAAGTGACCGTTTGATTTGACACTATCGGTCAAACTGCTCAGACAGTCAAACAATCACCAGTGCATAACTTCGAACACAAATGCATGCGAGCAACGACTCTTTGTTCGCCCTCTGTGAAACCGTCTCCTATTTCCACATTCTGTCACCCTCCTCATTCCTTCGTCCGAAGCTCTGTATGCCCAACCGTCTTTTCCGGACTCTTGTCCCGGTTTTGGACACTACAGGCACGATCACGTGTATGACTCATCGTGTGCAAAATATTCTCCCCATCGCCCCCACCCCCCACAAATGTCGCACTCACACACTGTTAAATTCACCTTGGAGATCTTTGTCACGATTGCTAAGTTTGAGATGTCCTTTTGTAAAATGTTGCAGATCTAGGGGCGTAGTTCTGTCTAGGAGCTGCAAATTGCTTTTGGTTTAGGATACACGAATTCGACCTAGCGTTTCATTTAGTGTCTGCTAAGACAAGTAACGTTTTCCATTGGACTAGGCAATCGAATTCAATCGCAGACTTGGGCCTAGCAGAGAAAAGCCGCGCGAAAGACGGCATTACAGCCACGGAGCAGGGATACAATAAAATGCAGTTCAAAAGAATCAGAAAGCGCGTTTTTGGCACTGTGAAAATAGTATTACAGTTGCGAGCGCTTCTAAATCTTAGCCTGGACAGGAAGTTGCGCTTCCTGTGCAGCTTCGAACACGGAACACTTTGCGCACCAACTGATGGTGATCACTCAGACAGCGGGACAATAGATCAGTCAAATAGGATTAGAGTGACAGGTTCGGGCATGATATACAGGTCTAATCGAAACTGAAGCAACGGGTTCCTGTGAAACATTTGTCGGTTCCTATAGGCAACAGAATTTATAGTGAAGTAATTATTTTTCCAAATAATAATAACCAAGCTTTGGTAGGTCATTATAGGGGTGATTTTCCTAGTTCCTTTATACCCAGCAGATGGAAATGTTCATAGTGTAGCGGATACTCCCGTTTCGTCAATGGTCGTTTACCTGGACCATGATGAGTTAAGAGGTAAGTAAAGAGAATGGAACAGATTTTATTTACAACAAATTAACATTCATAATAATTAACATGTAAAGTTTATGTACACTAATAGTTAGATATACGTGCCTGCGCGTGCGTGTGTGAGGGAGAGAAAGACAGTAGATGGTGCTGATCTGCACCTAGAAGGTTAGGTACTGCAGGGTGACAGAACATGAAAGATCTGGCAGAGCCTTATAACCGGCTAAAATTGATTTTTACAAAATTCTTCAAGACTCAATCCTTACTCACAAGTTCATCCAACGAACCGCGTAGAATGAAGAAGCAGTTTCATCACGAGCTTAGGCTGTACGGAGATGTAAGCAGTCTCGCTGGTTGGGTTCGAGTTCTACCGAGGCTAGTGATGTTTCCACTTGTTCTGTCCATCAAACCCGAACAAGGTTTGCTGTGTGAAGTTCAGTGAAAACCTTACCACCCAATCAGACATGCCATGCAAGTTTGAATCCACGTCCGTGTGTGTGTGTGTGCTGAAGGGGCTGGGTGAGTGAAGTAGTGGTAACTCGGTCAGTTACGGGGTTGAACGGGAAGTTTGGCAACAATCAATCTAACTTCAGAACTGTTGAACGTCTTAGACCCAAAACACTCGTCAACACCATGTCCAACAGCAGAATGAACCGGAGCATCATGATTATCATCAATATTATGATCAAATTGTTGTTTGACACAATAAAGTTTTAGTTTTTCACTGGAATTTGACTAAAGTTCAGCTGGTAGGGCATGCACTGTGCGAAAGCGTAGGCGGCATCAATGCGTGGGTTCGAACCCCACCGAGGCTTCTGAAATTTTCACAAATTTCAACTATTTTGATTGTGAAAACGACGAGAACAGAACTGAGCAAACTTGTTACTGTGATTGAACGTGATCAGTTGTATTATTTAACTGTTGTTGATTCTGAACTGTTGGTTTAGTTAAACAAACAACAGTTTCCAGGGTGATCTGATTATTCATATTAAGGACTGCAAACGTTACAGAAAAGAACAGTTAATTATAACAGATAACTACAATGTTATAAACATTTTCAGGGTAATTTCGACACTTGATCGAGCCACGTGATACGAGTGGTCAATCAAAAGAGTTCACTATTCTATGCTTTGGGTTGTCAACTCATTTTATTAAGCAAACCACGGAGTAGAAAATCGACTTCATTGTTTCTTCATCGAGAAGTCTCCCGCATTACTTGAACCTCTGAGTATAAAGGATGACCGATAAATTCAGCGGATTTTATGCTTCACGAGTTCCGGTTATTATCGATTGAACTGATAAACGTCTCACGGCTAGTACGTTTTTAATCCAGCTTGAATAAGGTTATAAAAAAGGCTATCGAGTAAGATCAAATATGTGTGTGATCACCTATTCATCTGAATTATCACTTTCCATTGTTTTCTCCAATAGGGCGATTCTGAAATGTTTCTGTTTATCGAGTACTTCCATCTTTTTTAATATGCAATTTTGAATTGCCGGTTTTCAGAATCGATCCGTGTAAACTTCGGGTCTTACGTGGTTTTTGTAACCCCAGTTACTCTGTTGTGTTCTAGCTCAGTTGACCATTCTTCCCTGATATAAGAAACCTGATTAAAAATTGGTCTGTGGTATTAAAAATCATGATTGAATTGACAGTGTTAACATCCTTTAAAGATCATTTAATGAAGGTGATAACATCGTTAGTTGAACGTTTTCGGCCAAGCTGAATCACATCTCGATGATTGTTGCTCTCTGCTTGTTTGACCAGCTTGTTTACCCACATTCGTGTTGCACATTCTCCCCCTTCCACACGAAGACTTGATACACTTCTTGTGAAATAAACACAAGAGAACAGATACCACATTAAACTGAACATTGTTTGATAGAGCTTGCGCGCTATATGTCGACAGAACTCGATCAAATTACCACTTCATGTGATTTTATTCTCCATCAAACTGGCAGTTCGTGACGGGCTTCTATCGCTCCATATCTATACCAAATCTGCAGATTCACTATAGCTAGGTTGTTGAATGCAGCGCGTAAATTGAACTGAAATTATACAGTATGTTCCTTGTCCGTTAGATGAGTCAGTTAACCAGAACCTTATTCATCATGTCTGGTGTAGTCAACCAACGACCAAATGTCCATTAATGAAATGTATAGCGATACTTTATGCGTACACCAGTCCGGTTCGTAAATCTAATTCGTACTAAGTTGCCCTGCGAGGTGATTGAACGCACTTATTCTGCAGTGATGAATAAATATAACCTTCTTGCCAGGGGCTGAATCAATTTTGTTAACAGACGGAATTCATTTGGTTTATTTTACTCTCTCTCTCCTATGTTGCTCTCAATGCTCTCAGATTCAGAATTACCGGAGTTTATTTGAACAAAGTACATGAATTAAGGCAATGCGACTGGTGCAGATTGTTGTGAATAAATTCAAGCGAACTAATGTTTTTACTTCTTGAAAAACTGAACTATTCCCACGCCTTTAGTTGATTTCGTTTTAAAACCAATTCACTATTTGCTATCCCGAAAATTGTCCTCCATAGCATATGATCACATAACTGACCCTGTAAGTTAGGATGACCATGCATGTTTTCAACAAAACCCCCACGTTCCTGTAAACAAAACCAGCGTTGCCTCGTGCCTTCCGTGTTTTGAAGGTCACGTGCATAAAAAACAAAGAAATCCCCGAAATACTAAACAACATTATTTTACGGGACTAGGTTTTACTCAAACACTTTTGCTAATATACATTCAAGGTCAACCATTTGTTCAATATTTCTAAATGTTACTCCATGACATCCGTCTTTAGGTGCGTAATTAGTTAATTGACCGATGAAAGCACGCTTNCGATCATCTCTGTCTTACCTGTTATTACACTGTCTTCCTTCTACAGTATTAACCTTGGACTTCCGTTATATCCTTGATAGGGAAGTCACCTGCATGTCTCACAGCAGCACTCATTTTGCTTACTGTTGAATCTACAAAACTGGGTTGAATTTTGTTTAAAGCCGATCATTCCGCTATTGTTCAGAGATTTCCCGTAATTCGGGGAGACCGCATCACCATAGATCGATCAAGCGTTTGCTTCGCAATTTCCTGGTTTTTCCTTTCAATCTGGCTGTAATTGGTCCTGACGCATGATGGAAATCTCGTGTATACTCTCTTCCGTTTGAGCTGTGTGACAAATAAACCCCTGATATTGCTTATTCGATTTTGTTTACTATGCCCCTGGAATTTCTGCTCTCATTTCATTCATCCCGATTTACCTACCCAAGATTTTGTGTTAATAAAACAATCGCTAGTGATATTTTAAAACACGACGTGTTACAATACAATGATTTCTATGAAGTTTATATCGAATCATCGTTTTCTGTCTGTCATTGACTGAGTAAACGAACAGTCATTATGATGCATCACACGCTCGTTGGGCTTTCTGTTTCACACTCCACCTTCACTAAAATTGAGGTTTTACTCATTTACTCACTTACGTCAACTTACCGTCATTTAGCTGTACCATATCTTTCTGCAGTGATAACATAGAATAAAGAGTTTTTATTAAGTTAAAAACAGAGTTTATTAGTCTAAAGTATCTTCCATCATTCGAAATGTGTTTTCCGTGATAGCATTCGGGAAATTCACTCTCGATTCTCCGCATGCATAATGCCCGAGAACATTTAAAGTAACAAATTTTTTATTAATTTTTCCGGGTACATTGATCGCTGTATTGCACAGAACATGTTATAAAAATTGTTACACAACCAAACTGCTGATTCGCGAATAAAACTGACTTAATTTGAATGGACCTGTGAATATTATACATGCGTCTGTAAGGGGTCATTAGATGTTTTTAACGTCAGTCCAGAGCAAAACAACCGAATTTCAAGAAGCAAAACCTCCGGTAGTCGTGGTGATTAGGCCAACTTCTTGGCCTACAATTTATCACTCAAAGACTCCCGAAAATGCACATCTAATTTTGTTCACCTTTCAACAATGCTGTTTACAGTTCGTCAGCTTTGTCAAAAGACGTGTGTTCGTCAAATACAAAAATTCCTCGAACATAATTCCTCAAACATTTTCAGTTGGATTTAATTCAGGTCTGTGGAATGAGTGGTCCGGAATCCGATTGTTGTTTCAGAGCAACCGAGTCTTCGTTATGTTTACAGCTTAAATGGATGCATTGCTCTACTGAAAAATGAACTCTTTGGTTCTGTTCTTGGAGAAAATAAAAAGAATGATTTTTGACCTTCCTGACGTGTGCTTCCATCATCACTTTTCGGTTCAGTAGAGGTAACGAACTGTGTTTCCCGAAACGCAGATGGTTCTCCATACGATAATTAATCCTCCATTGAAAATTCGCGTGTATTCGTTCTTTTCTCGTTACGTCATCCCAGTAATATGCCAAGCTATCCGGAACGTCCAAATTGAACTTATTCACACCTCTGAATAGTACGTTCTCCCACTCATAGTTCCAAGCCGTCTGTTCTTTTATCCAATGAGCTGCATACTCATCAATGTCAACCAGGATCTTTCCCATCCTAATATATTCCAAATGTCGAGTGGTTTGGAGAACTTTCTGTGTTCACTCGAAGTACTAATCTACTTTAAATTGAGACGCTTGCGATCCAACTGAAAACTACTCTCAACAGTCTTCTGTTGGCTTTATGAGATATATTTTTTTGTCATACCGTTCTCCTTCCTGATACCGTACTGGAACAAGTTAGTCAGAGTGGCTTTCACTGCAGTATTGAAATGGTTCGCCCTTGTTGGAATATATCTGATATTAATTTGAACTGACTATCCTTCAGACCTCATCCTGACGTACCTTACTTGGTTCACCTAGTCAACTAAACGCCTCGGAAGCACTAGATTAAATTTTCGTTCTCTTTAGAGCTCATGATTACTGCATATCCACCTTGACGTCCGGGATTTGAACTCCAGACCTATCCATTGGAAAGTGTGTGTGGTATCACTGTGCCAATCACCTCAAGCCGGAATTCGCCCGTTCGCTAATGCCGACAACGTCAGACCACGTTAAATCGTTCAAGATTTCAACGTTTTAGTTAAAAAGGGACCGGAGATAAGGGTCGCATTCATGACTTAGTTATGTATGCCGAAATCCTCAGATAGTTCAAACGGTTTACTATCTTTTATGTTTATTTTATATCGTTTTCTTTTAATCTGTATCACAGATCCTAACTGCTCCGGATAGTCAACCGGGTGATGGTTTCGGTGTTGGTCTCGCACGCGGAATCGATATCGATTCGGATGGATGGCCCGAATTATTCGTCACCTCGCTCCAATCTAATCGCGCGCCCCACGTTTATACTATGCCCCGTCGACTTCGAGCCCAGTGTCATATCAGTGTGCCACCGACTTACAGTATGACTCCGTTCCGTGCCGGGAGTAAAATCCCAGTCACAATCATGGTCCGATTATTTGATCCTCACCGGAACAATTGGGTGCCAATCTCTCCAGGAGTATCATCAACAAGCGCGCGGTTGCATCAAATCAATCCCGATCTGATATGGCAAGAACGATTGGTGAATCGTACAAACAGCTCGTACACTGAACGAGATGGGAAAGACGTGGACAGCTTTTTCGCCTCTCTGGTTGACGGAGACTTAGATCTAACGAAACCACGTTTCTCTCTGGCCGGAGGCCAGATTTCTTCGGTCTCATTGAGCAGTGATGCCAGCCGAATGTATGTGCGTGCCGAACTGCAAGCGCAATACGGGGCTGAGGCTATGGACTTGTCTGCAATTCCGTTGCGTGTGGGGTATCGATCGTACTTGAATGCAGAGGTCTGTCCCACATTACACGCAGTCAATCAGCTCTGTATTAAGAGTGAACAACCTCTGATTGATTGGTCAGCGTGCACCGGGGAGATCGAACTGGATCGACATATTTGTGTACCGGATCCGGAATGTTTAGCCGATATAACTCTGGAAAACGTGCAGTTATCCGCGGACGAAGATGCTACCAAGCTGGAGTTCGGCAATCCAAAAACGCGACAGAAACTGATACAGTTTCGACTGATCAATCGGGGCCCAACAAAATCGACCGGCGTCCGTATACAATTACGTGCAACCGGAAGATGGAGTTCAGAAAGACCTGTCGGTGTGCAGCTCGCAATCACGCAAGTCTCAGTGGACACACAGAACAATCAGGGTACAACGAAAAACAAGATATGGTCAGTGAATATTGCAGAAGACGGTTCCGCAGCTCTAATCTCTTCCAAGTCTCACCATTGGATTTATCCAAATGAGTTTATCCAGTTTAATGTATCTCTGTTTGCCGAAGGTCTCCGGGAGACAGTGGAGTCCTTGCCGCAACAATGGGAGATGGACATCGGGAATCGAAGCTATGTGAAACCGGGTCTGGTGGCTCGAGTAACTTCGGCCGTANCGAATTTCTCGTACAGTACAACTTGACCTACAGACCACGAGCACAGATCAGTGCCGGTGCTCAACCATCCACTATTATTGATCATAGAAAGACGGCTACAGTTACCGGAGAAAGTAAGTTGTTATTTTTCGTTGATCATTTAAAATTGAACGTTTTCTTTACAAATGCTTGGACTAATGAAGTGTGCCCAAGAAATACTATTTCTTTTGATCCCTTGAATCGTTTTTTGATGCATTCGATAAAAGTTAAGGCATTCTGTTTGCACTGGTTGGTAAAGGAGTGCGGTAAGCAAATAAACGTTATCAAATAAAGCTGTTTGATATCGTTTGAGGGTTTCTCAAGTAAACCACGTGTAAATTATCTATGAAAAAAGTAAGTTAACAATTCAACAGTACGTCACAGGCAGGCTAAAATCTTCACAGTAATTAGAATGATTGTTTTGCATTTTGCGAACGATCTGTGTATCTTAATCGGTTTTTTGTCACAAGAATAGCGGCGTTGAACTGATATTACGCAGCATGAAGTTGAAAGATGAAATGGAATTTAGACACCTGTTGTAGATTTATGCTGCGTTACACGATGCAATGGTGTGTTCCGCCCACCGAATAGCAGGCTGGTTTCCATTTCAGATTTGATTTCCATATCAAATGGTTTATCATATACTTTGTATGTTTTCTGCAAATCCTTTTGTCAGAGTCGACCGAAAGTACTAACCATGACTATCAAATTCTGATCAGGGCGCTTCAGGCGAGGGAGCAATCGATGTTTTCAATGACCCTAACAAGAGAAATCTTTTGAGTCTTCTTCAGCAGCAAGCAGTTAGTCTTTCTTTTATCTGTCATCACAAGGCGTAAACCTTCGAGATATACACATAAAATTTCTTCAGATTCTGTATCGCTTATGTCAGACATTCACAATCTTGTGCATCTGAGAGAAGCATCACAAAATTTCCTCCACTTTTTACTCGTTCAGGTGTTGCGCTGTTGCGCATTGCAGATCCCAATTGGATCATCACCTTTATGCATTAACCGCAGTCGTTACTGCTCTGTTTACCACATTGCATACGAACCCTACTACATTGGAATTATTGCACCCCCTTTGCGAGAATCTGGTCATTGAAATCCGTCTGGTATGGAGTGCACCGATGGATCATTACCGCGAATTCGACATAGCAACTGGTCCATGTGCGATGCCATCGTATGATAAGCCAATATGACCTAGGCCAATACGACGCCATGGTGACAATAGTTGTGATCGCGCGCAGAGGTCACAGAGGTCGATTGAGTCAGCAGTCGTCAGCATTGATCACGGATAGTGTGGCAGAAAAGACTATTCTGTATTGAGACCAAATAACTTTCGTGAAACGAAATACAAGCGGGTCGAAAACGGATCGAAAACAACGAAACCACGAGAATGCTTTCGGAGAAAAGCAAGTACATATAGATGCGCTTGTCATGCAACTGATTGAGTTATGCACTCATGATGGACACGGAACCTATGTTGGATGTTTGTGGTTGCAACCATATATACAGTAATGTAAATGGTTTCCTGGGCCCAATACACTATCTCTAAAAAGGCCACAAACTGATTGATGCGTATATTGTGGGCTGAAGAACACATGATTTGGTAAAAAAATGATCTTTTATAATTTAAGATGAATGAATTTCAGCTAAGATGAGCCCAACGCTTAGCATCATTTGTGGAAAGGACAGTAATTATGAAAGCGAAGAGACGATAAAATTTCAACAATGGTCTTTTCAATAAATCGCTGAAGTTACTACGCGATACTACCCCGTGTGCAAGATTTCTGATGGCATAACCGCACTTTGGAACGATATCTTCTGTTGTTATTGATGATAACTGGTCATATTTTGTTATTGAGGCATTACGAGGGGGAACCGGAGGAACGTGTCATTAGAGACTGGATCAGCATTGACAAAAATAAGCTTTATTATATGATACAGTTGTATGGATCTTTTGAAACGGAATGGTACAGGCATCCTATACAATAGATGGGTTCAAATGACCAGTATATAACGAGTACTTTGGTTTTGCCAAAGCGTAATTAGTGGCTTTTGTGACATTTTGTTGGAGCAAAAAACGTAGTTCAATAAAGTTTTTTATTTCCGCTAATCCGATTAAATATTTTGATGTAACTTCTAAAAAGTGGCAGTACGATTGTGGAGACGCGAGAAATTATGGGTTGCAATCGTTTGTCTGAGGGGTTTATTGCGGTCTATGTCATCCTTGCAAGTTTTCGGCAATTGGTGCACATGGGTCTAAGGCCGTACCGTTGTGGACCGTAGTCCAACATTGAGTGGTTTAATGCCAGACCAACGCATATTCTGTTCATGGAAAAGAAAACAGAAGGACAGCCTGCATCTCCCAATTCGTAACACACACACACACACACACACACACACAAATCATCATCATGAGTAATCCACTCCAATCCATAGGGGCAAACACGAACACAGATAATGGGTTCTGGGGTCAGAGTTGTGTGTGTGTGTCTGTCTGTGTGTGTGTGTATGTGTGTGCGGAAAGGGTCCTAGAAGTAGTGAAGATACGCATGATCGGGATGCAAAGTCTGACGGATCTCACCGACTGGTTCACACATCCACGTGATTGACGTCAACTGACAAAACGTGTTGAGGAAATCAAGGCCTGAAATGGAGAGATCAACAGATTATGGTCTTGGTTCATCGAAGACATCACACTGTACAAACAACATTAATAACTTAGTCACATAAAAGCCAAATAGTATCAGGGGTAGGCGGAAGTCGAAAGATGGAATACACAACCCGACCAGAGTTCCCGAACGCATACACCGAGGCAACCCAGATCATTTAATAAATGAAAGAAGATAGGGTTGTATGCGTACATTTAAACAGCCACGTCCACCGCAGAAGAAGTTGCAGATCAAAGCGTTATCGGGGATAAAAATCAACAGAAAACAATGATTAATTAATTTCTACCTCGTAAAGAGATGGAAGTATTGTTATGTATGTGGTTCATGTTTCAAATTTCCTTGGAATTCTGTGAGAACCCTGTCAGAGTGGTTTTTATTCAGTCGTGAATAACAAACTTGAGGAGAGAACCCGTAACTGCTGATTCCTATAGTGAATCCTAAATCACTTCTCTACATCTGTACATGTGCTTACCACAGATTATGTGATCATTAGTGTATAGTTAACACTTTTGTCAACGACATTACCCATTAGATGTCATCGTCAATGCCAGTTTAAAACATCCGCGTTTCAACGGAGGAATTCGTCGTGCATAGAGCAAAACGAAGCGTGAGAGCTGATGGGACCCAAGCGGGCCGAAACGACTGTACAGTGCTTCCTAGCTTTTCATTTCACGCTTCATTTGCTGTATACACGATGAATTCCTTCAATGAAATTGGATCAAATACTCCATTACCCACATTCACACAACACAACTGAGGATGATAATTGTAATTTTTCCTCGGATTTGTTCGCTAAAGGCAGCCACTGAGACGAGTTAGATATTGAATATCAGTCTATAGATTTAGGAGGTTCTTTTTTGCGATGGTCTGTTGACGAATGAGCACAATCATAATCTGAATCGGTACGGGAGCCAGGAGGATTCCATTTTGACACTGGTAGGCAATTTCGCATTTTTTTCACTAGTACATTTCGAACAACCTTTTGGCAACAAGGGAACCTCCACAAGGCAGATCTTTTATTATCTGTCATCTACACACCGACAGTTTTGTTGCATTCGTTCTTTCAGAGGATATTAACATTTCATTATTCAATCCTTGGTAGAATTCTACTTATCCAAAACCCTCGTATGCCGTTTGAGCAATTGTGGACTGCATTCCTGAAAATTAAACGATTGAAGATTTATCGTATCCGTAAAAAACATACAACAACGGTCTTTGTTGATTGGTTGGAAATGGGCCCTTCGTTTATGCCAAATCGAGCTCACTCGTTCAAAATATGTTTCGAAAGATCCAGTTTAATAACAGATATGGAAATAAGATGCATTATAACAATGGACACACTTTGAACTCTCTGTTAATGTTTACGAGAAGGAGGACAACAGAGCTAGGTTTCACGATTCATGCCAAGGCAGGATTCACTGAATGGTGGAACGTTATAAATCACGGGCTCCTACCGTTTTGTACCACTTGAATAGCGGCTAACTGAACCCCGACTGGAATTGTGGAGCCTAGCTCTGTTAATTTCTCTCTTCGATTTTCTCTCGGGGAATATGTGCTTAGCTCTGTTCAGCCTTTCATTGATTTATCTGATGAGAAACACTTGTACCAAACTAAAAAACTAATGCAAATCCATCTGCGAATAACTCGTGAGAATAGGTTGAATTGGCGTCGGAGAGTGTTTGGGGCATCCCAAATGTTCAACCAAAACTAATTATAATTAGTAGCATATAAAATTCACTATGAAATGATAAATTATCCTTTGGGGGGTGTACGCATGTTCTATAGACACTAACCATCCAGAGTTGATCGATAATAAAACGTGTTTTACAAAATGACAAACTCTAGGCACTGTCGTTGCCCTTATACCGGAACTGAACATTTGAATAACCGTTCAGTTTATGTGGCCACCTGATACAGACAGGATCTACAGCACATCAATCTCATCGAAATCTTTCAACCCCTGTCAACAAACAACGTCCATAATTGATTTCACATTATCCTATGTTTACTTACGTAGTCGCCTGTTATGGATTTGGTTCTATTATGAAACGCTCTTATTTTGCGACTCACCGTTCACTTGGGCCCACGTTTTGGTACCAAATGTACTTGTTGTGGGGAACTGGTATGTGATATCCAGTTTGTATACTTCCGTCTGTGCTCTGGTAAACAAGCAAGACCCTTATGTCTCGGAATGTCTGATGGCAATAATCGTTTCCATTTGTATGAGTGGGTTTTTGTCTGATTATTCCAATCACCAATTGTATCTTTACTGAGATAAAGTTAAGTAGTTGAGTTACATTGGCAAATATATCTATCTTTTAGAAACATACATGATATTCGGCAATTTTAAATCGGAAGACTTATCTGAGAGATACACCTCAGGTTTTTCGATGGATCGGTATGTAGGATATGAAATCATAATAAAATGTCTACTGACAACTAAGAGGTGAAAAATAGCACTCTTAAATAATGATTCGGTATGATGCATGCACCAGTCAGCCAAAATGATGAGTATCACAGAAAACCCTTCTGAACATTGCACGGCTGTTTCATTCTCGTTAGATTGTGTGAACTCGCATGTGCTGGTTTGGATAAATTCATCCATTGACGAATTGGTTTCACGAATGTCTGTGTTAGGGTCTGACTCCCAAAGAATACAGTAGGTGGGCTGGTCTAATATTTGTTTACGGAAGAATCACAACTGCACGTTGATGGCGGTGGCGGGGAGAGTGTGAAATGTCCAAACGGCTAATATGCACATGGTAGCAAACCGAATTGTCTTCGGTTGATTCTTCATTTGTCTCGCAATAATTTTAGTTACACCGTGATAGGTCAGGTTTTACTTAGGCCAATTTTATTCACTATTAAGAGTCACATCATGTTTACTACGTTCTACTCATTTCTGATCTAACAGACAAGCCCAGTGTTCAAGGTCACTGATTTCAAAGAAACAAATATATTTATGACGAGGAAAATAGAATGGTAGTGAAGAATTTAATTTCCTGGATTCTCAGGAATTCTCATAGTTACCACAGTATCAAAACTGATATCCACTCCTGTGAGTGTATAGTAGAAAAACGTACATGAAAAATGAAGCAACAGAACTTTCCCCGGAAAAATTGTGATCTTCGACCTTTGCAAATTGATGTGATATACATATCACCATTTTCGGTAACTGCTACTCTTCACATGCATTTGCGGAAATCATATTTTTCTAAGATGAAGGTTGGTTTATCGTCTCACTTGAGGTTTGTAGTAGAAGACCGTTAAACCTATTTAAATATTATTTTTTCACATTCATACAATATCTGTGAGGGTCAAATTTAATGTCGAATTCATTCAGTTGCTTCCCAGCAGCTGGGATTCTAATGTAATCAAAAGATTCCCGCTGTATCAGAAACAGGGATAGGTCAGCCGCCTTGACATTGGTCGGCACTGGTAAGGGTGTTCAATGTAGTTGAGGAAACTTGTAAATTCTGTTTGGCAGTCAAATTGGTGGGATGCATGCTGAAGCGACTGTCTGCGGTGCTCAAAACGGAAGAAGGGTAAATGGAACATGGACGAGACGAAAGTCCAATACCTGTATGAATTCTATTAGTCATTTTATTACATACCTTTTCCACTGTGACTTTGTTATTTTACAACTGATGCACAAGCGACCATCGTCAAAATCGCGAAATCGTACATTTGAATAGCATGTGGCTAATATAAGCAGAGATATAAGTGGGTATTATATCATATATGTTGCCTCTGATGTGGAGCGAAGTCATGTTCAATCCCGAGAATGAAGCTGGAAAAATGAAGCCTTGAGAGGAACAAATGTTATGAAAATCAGGATGTTGCACGAGTTTGGTCAATACCTGTATATTGGCCCTGCAATAATTATGACAAACTGGATGAAAGGCACAGCCTGGCTGCCAAATTCCCTGCAGTACAGCACAAAAAATCTCCCTATGAAGGCAGTGTGGTGGCCGCCATCAGACATCAAATAGACACGTTGAAAGTCTCCAGGCCTCCTGTATGGTTATCGGCGTAACCTTTTCAACCGGGCCGACTGTTGATAAATGTCATTTATTCTTCCCGTTGTATTTTGCTGTTCCAATTGCTTTTTGGTATCAAATTCACTGTCGGAGTAAGAAAGAGTTCATGTGTTCGGTGGAGCGGGTTCTATTTGGTTACAAAGCTACTGAATTGGTAATGTTATGCACTTGGTTGTACTTTATATCATCTAATTTATTCGATTCGATTAATTGGCTGAACGTTTTGACATATGCACTACGGTTGTTTTCTCTTAATGAATGAGTCCGCTGGACACACGCACTACTGTGACTCGTCTGAGAAGACACGAATTACATGATGAACTTGTTGACTCATCTCACACTGGCAATGTCGTCAGACAGAATGAATTTACCGCACTTTTGTGCTACTGCTGAACATCTTAGCTTTAAAATGACAACTTCACCAAACGAAAGGACACTAAGTTTTTCGAGAGAGCGAGGGGGCGGGGGAAAGGGAGGAGAGGGGGAGGTGATAAAGTCTTTCACTTTCAACGATTTTACTTTCTTTCTTAGTGTTGACAGTAAAATCGCACAGTTCATCAGTATGGATTTATTCCAGCAGGCTGTTTTTATGGAAATCTCTGGCTTGACATTTACAATATGAATTATCCTAGTGTAACTTAGACAGTACTATTTCACAGATGATGAAGTACTGAGACAGACCTTATGTGAAACTCCATGGTGATTTTGTCATCTTAATCGTCAGCCAGAGACTAGCACATGCATCAGGGTGTTAGAATCAGGTCTGAATTGTTTGGTTGGGTGTGCGCTCACATAGACTGTCTTGTTTGACCGCCGAGATAAGTCGCTATTCCATATAAAGGGTCCTATCTAATTGCCGGCCTCCATGTGCAAATATACTTCAATGCGTATAGTTATAGACATATACACATGAAAACATGCAACTGCGTGCAGGCACCATTACGTGGATAGTCTCGGACAACGATCTGGTTGATCGATCAGTCAGTTGGCACGATCGGTGCAGATGTTCCACGAGTGTTGTCCAATCAAACCTCCCACCGATCGGTTGAAGCAAGACTTTTTCTGTTCGGGTATCGAACTGGTGATATGGCTATTTCTATGCAGTTTCAGTAAGACATGGAAACATTCTAGCGCATATAGGAAGAGTCTAGACATCCTTCCGGTGGGGATGGGAGCAGAATCTGTCCATGAAAGAAAAAAAACGAGGATTCGTTTCGAATTCGTAGTCGCATTGTGCTTGTCACTGCATACGAATATGGTTGCACATTTTGCGTACGTACCTTGATAGATGTAGTTTTTTTCTCCCTACTGGTTAGCGTATGTTTAGCCCCAGGCGGAATTTACACCGAAGAATCCTAATCAAAATTTGTTGGTTCTCGTGGGAAAATCCATACAGCCAGAAGGTCATGATTAATTTGTAATCCACAGGCTGAACGAAGTTGATCAGAGCGAAATAATGAGGGCGAGAATCAACGATACTTTTTGAATTCCGATAGTAGAAGAAGATAGCCACTTACTGTTTCCCGATTGCAAAGCAGTTTTTAGTATAGTGATATACTTTTACTAACATTTTTCATATAAGTGATCCCATCTGATAGTTTTCATTTATCCCTCATCGATCACTGATGGCCACAGTGTATTAAGCTAACATTTTACTGGGTTGTACAATTCAATGAGTTTTAGGAGAATATGGCTCAGGTACTTCGAACTGAATTCTCCTCGAGCGAATCTTATAGGTGACAATAGATACCGTGCTAGCGACCATAGTGTTAACTTTATTTGAAACTGCAAGTAAGTAAGTATATCAAGTTTGAGAATGTTCTCGCGAAGTTGTTGACCATCACAACTACTACTGAAACGAAACGACGATAGACAAAATGTGTCGCGTAATGAAACTTGAAGGGGTCACTTGCCGGCCTATTGAACATAGCGGACAAGAAAGCAATGAGGTATTACATTCCAAGTCCTGCATGCGACAGATTATTTACAACCATTTAGAAACCATTACTGTTAGCTCGCTTCAAACGGAACAGACAAGTCGCGGCCGATAAGAATATTGCCAAATCTCAAATGAATCAGAATTTGAATTTTCATACGACTAGTTCTACCCATATTCAAGTGACAGGCCACAGCCAGTAAAGGACAAACTTCATAGATCACAAGGAGGGTTAGCCAAAAAAAGGTTCGGAACTGATTCGTCTACAAGTTTGTTGGCACATTCCTATTCGAATCTTGGAAAACTAATAAAATATCGAGATTGAAAGAGAACTTTGAATCATAATGTGTTCGCAACCTCATATTGATCCCTTTTCCCTAGGTTCAGTGAAATATGTTGAAAGTATTTGTGGAAGCAGCTCTGTGATAAAACCGATCTCCTTGACTAGTATTACGGTGACATTTATGGATGGATATGTTGCTGAGTAG